>MU227308.1:0-26586 GCA_018584345.1 Thuja plicata
AAAATTTCATTCATTAGCCTCAAAAATGTACTCGGTGCATTAGTTAAACCAAAGGGCATAACCAACCACTCATACAAACATTCTTTTGTCTTGAAAGAAGTCTTCCATTCATCACCTTCTATGATTTTGATATGATGATATCCACTCTTTAAATCAATTTTGGTAAAATATTTTGCTCCACTCAAACAATCTATTATATCATCCATCCCGGATATAGGAAATCTATACTTAACTGTGATCTTGTTAATAGCTCTTGAATTAGTGCACATTCACCACTCTCCATTCTTCTTAGGTGCTAAAACAACTGGTACTACAAACAGACTCAAACTTTCCCTGATCAAACCATTGTTCAACAACTAATTAACTTATCAGTTGAGTTCCTTATTCTCGGTCGGTGTCAACCAGTTTGGTGCCTTGTTTTGAAAACTAGCTCCATGAATTGGATCCATACAATGACTAATGTCTCTCATCAGTGGAAAACCATAAGGTACATTATCTAAAATGATCTTCTTGTACTCAGTGAGAAATTTATGAACTTCATCAAGAACTTTATCTTTTGTGTTCTTACTCAGGTTTGTTAGGAATCAAAGCATAATAGATATCATTCATTTTCAAATCCTTAACAAACTATCTACCTTCCATCAAACAAACTTTCACAGATGTACATATCTCTCCAATAGATTCTTCAACCAAAGGTAACAATATTTTCTTCTTATCATCGACCCAAATAGTGTATGTGTTCACTCTTCCATCATGTATAGCATGTCAATCATATTGCCAAGGTCTACCCAATAAAATATGTCAACAACCCATAGGCATAATATCACACAACACCTTATCATAATACTTTCCAATTTTTGGATTCACAAAACCTTTTTCACTCACCATTAATGTATACTCATCCTTGATCCATGAAATTTGATAGGGCTTCAGGTGCTTCATTCTTTTCAACTGTAAATTTGTGACCATTTCCTCTGATGCCAGATTCTCCAAGCTTCCACTATCAACAATTACCTTCCATACTTTGTATGCAACTCTGCATCTCATCTTGAAATTTTTTTTCCTTATAGGATCTTTCATTTCACTCCATAATATTCTTCCCACCATTAGGTCTCCTTCCTTCTTAGGTTAATTCGGTTACTCTTCTTGCACCAAAACATTTCTACCACTACTAACTTTCTTTCTTGCATGTGTACGCTCAAAATATCTATGTCCTTCTTCACCACAATTGTAAAAATTTCCTTGGAACCCTCATCTTCTATATCCACCTTAGGATTATTTGCCTCTTCCTTAGAATGAACTTCTACCTTTCCACTTGGTATTACCTTTGTCTTGATGTGTATCTTGATTTTTTTTGTCCTGGTCAGATCTACTATTTTCACCATAAGGTCTACCTCTTCCTCTTTGCTTTTGCTCATACCTTTTGTTCAATTTATCCTTAGCTTTTAGGGAAAATTTATATGCCTCTTCAATACTCTCCATCTTTACCAAGTTGATCTCATCTTGTATAAAACTCCTTAATCCATTCATATATCTTGTTATTATTTCCACTTCATCTTCAACATGTCCAGATCTGATGTCTAATCTATAAAATTCCTCGGTGTAATCATTTACTAGGTTAATCTGGTAATCACAAGGTAGAAATTTTCATTTCAATTTGTTTATCATCTTGTCCCATACCTTGATCTTGTCTTTACCCTTCTTCTTTTGACCCAATTGCAGATGCTCCCACTATAAGGATGCATGACCTTTCAACTTTTTACTTGCAATCTTTACCTTCTTCTCCTCTGATACACTCTCATATTCAAAGTATTTTTCCATCTCATTTATCTAGTCTATCAACTCATCAAAATTCAACTTTCCACTATACTTAGGAGGATTAAACTAAGGTGTATACTTCAAACTTGTCAATGCTCACATGAATCTCTCTTCTTCCTTATCCATCATAGGTGCAAGTATAACTTCTCCTTGCACTTCTTCAACTTCATCATCACTAACATCCTCAAGATGTCTTCCTTTGTAGTGGGCTATCTCAACAACTTCTTACCTTACAACAATCTATCCTAGCATATAAGCTAGAACTGGATCTGCATTTCCTCTCCCATGAACAACCTTGAAACCCTCTACAATTGTAGGTTAGATCACACTTTTCTACCCTACAGAAAATATCACTAGGGTTCACAAAAAGGAACCTTAAGATCTAACCTCTCTCTGATACCACCTGACGCAAGGAGAGCAAGGAAAACTAGGGCCAAGGTGACATAAGGAGGGGCAAGGAGATGGGGCCAAAGGCACTCCCAACTACCAAACCACCTTGCAGAACTAATGCGGAAGCCAAACAACACTGTGAGAGAAGAAGAGCAGGAATCCTTTATATTAACTTGATCAAAATCATTACATGCCAGGCTGTAAGGCATTGCATGTTTTGGCCATATATTCAATGAATTATAATAAGATCTCCATATAAAAGAGATCACAGACCTTCGATCTCAATATCTAAACATTTTCCTTCTTGCTCTAAGAATCATTGCCTAAACTAAGAACATACAAAAGAACATATACAAGAGTCCACGAAAGAGGTTGACGCTCAAATCCACAAGAGAGACCCAGATTTAGGTCCACATAGATCCCAATGAGAGACCCCAAATTGATTCAGCAATGAAAATTAACTGAAGAAGTTGGCCAAAGAACAAACTCCCAAAAATAAGCATCTCGGGAAGGACATCACCAAAAATTAGTAACCATTGGTAAGAGAATAACCAAGCAATAGAAGACCAACCTAAGTGATAGAGACAAGCATGACCGAGCAGCAGGGAATAGAACCCAAGCGTCAGAAAAGAAACCCGAGCAACAGAAAATAAACTAGCATGCCTGAGAAATAGGATCTGAGCAACATAACTAAGCATTACCCAGTAACGTGAATAAGCATGCCCGAGAAATAGAACCTGAGTAGCAAACAAACTTTACCTAGCAATAGAGCCCGAGTAGAAGAGTATTTACCGAGAAGCTTCAAAACAAAAACAAACATCTTTTTGGTTGAGCAGGATTGCCAATGACCCAAGATGTTCCTCAATCGGACACCTGGGGTTACAAGAAATAATTCCACGAATCATGTATCAAGTCCAACCTAAAATGAATCCAAGTTAGATTGAGAAATTCAAGATGAGTCATCAATCGGTCCGTTCCTCCATTTTACCATATATTCCATGTATTCCTTTCCTCTTGTTCTTCTGCCAACTTTCTATTTCAAAATCTTTTCAACTTCCTCTATCTTCTTCTTAGGATAATCACTTGGTACTGCTACTTCTTCATCAGGTTCATAATATTCATATAAGTTTGAGATATTGAATATAGGAGATATATCCATGTCATCAGGTAATTCAACTTCATAAGCATTTCCACTGTCAAATCTTCTCAGTATTTTACAAGGACCAAATTTCTTCATCTTCACTTTACCATATGTTCTAATAGTAAATCTTCCTTTCTTCAAATGAACCATTACTCCATCACCAACTTCAAATGTTTTATGTCTTCTTGATCTGTTTGCACTATCTTTGTATTTCTGATTAATTTTCTCTAGCTTCTGTTTTACATCTTCATGCAATGTGTTCATAAATTCTGCAAATTCTTCAGCTTCAACACTTCTTTTCTCTTCTCCAACAATATCTCTCAAATCTGATATATCCCTTGGTTGTGTGCCATGAACAATCTCAAAAGATGTCTTTCCAGTGCTTCTATTCACTAAACTGTTGTATGTAAAATCTGGTTGTGCCAACATCAAATCCCAATTACTTGGTGTGTCTCCAGCTAAGAATCTCAACAAATTACCCAAACTTCAGTTTACAACCTCTGTTTTCCCATCAGTCTGTGGATGAAATGTAGAACTAAACTTTAACTCAGTGTCCAAATTCTTCCAAAGTGTTCTCCAAAAATAGCTAACAAACTTACTGTCTCAGTCAGAGATGATACTCCTTGGTAATCCATGCAGTCTGACAATTTCCTTAAAGAAAAGATTTGCTATGTGTACTGCATCTAATGTTTTCTTACATGTTATGAAATGTGTCATCTTAGAAAATCTATCCACCATATCAAATATAGAATCATTACCTCTTGCTGTCCTAGGTAAGCCAAGAACAAAATCCATGTTGATTTCAGTCCAAGGTTTCTCAGGAATAGTAATATACAAACCAATATTTTGACTCACTCCTTTTGCAACTTGACAAAATCCACAACTTCTCACAAATTTATGAATATCCTTAAATAATTGAGGCCAAAAATAGCTCTCCTTCAGCAAACTCAATGTTTTATCAATACCAAAGTGTCCAGCCAATCCACTACTATATTTCTCCTTTATCAAGATAGTTCTCATTGAACCTCTTGGTATGCACAACTGAATACCTTTGAACAACATATCTTCCTGAATGAAATAGTATTCATACTTACTTAAATTATTTGAATTAGGTTCTCTACACACTCTCCACTGCTCTAAAAAATCAGGATCCCTTTCATACAATTTACTCATGTCATCAAAACCAACAACTTCAATTCTCATTTCATTCAATAAAGATCTTATTCTACTCAAGGCATCAACAACTCTGTTAGAAACTCCACTCTTGTGCTTGATCACAAATGTAAATCTCTGTAAATATTCTACCCATTTCATATGTCTCTGATTCAACTTATGTTGACTACCCAAATACTGTAAAGCCTTATGATCAATATACAACACAGATTCATTTGGCATCAAATAATGTCTCCATTTCTTCATATCTTGAACAATAGCATATAACTCTTGATCATAGAAAAAATATTTCCTTTTTCCATCATTCAAATTTTCACTAAAAAAAGCAATAGGTTTACCTTCTTGAGTTAACACAACTCTAATTGCACTTCCACTTGCATCACATTCAACTTGAAATACCTTCTTAAAATTGGGTAAGGCTAACATAGGTAATTTAGCAACCTTCAGCTTCAAAGTTTCAAAACACTTATCATCTCCTTGTGTCCATTTGAATTTTGTTTTATCTCCTCTCATTGTCTTAGTCATAGCATTACAAATAGAACTAAAATTTATGATAAACTTCCTGTAAAAAATTGCCAATCCATTAAATGATCTTACCCCAGTGACATTTTCAAGTGTAGGCCAGCTCAATATAGCCTCAAACTTCTCAGGATCCATCTTCAAACCATCTGCTGAAATCACAAAGCCTAAATACACAAGCTCTTCTTTCATGAAGGAACACTTCTTCAGATTTATTAGTAACTTTTCTTCTTTCAATCTCTGCAATACTTGCCCTATATGCATCAAATTCTCTTCTCTAGTCTTACTGAATATCAGAATATCATCCAAATATAAAATCACAAACTTATTCAAGAATTTCTTCAGAAATTCATTCATTAACCTCATAAATATACTCAGTGCATTAGTTAAACCAAAGGGCATAACCAACCAATCATACAAACCTTCTTTTGTCTTGAAAGAAGTCTTCCATTCATCTCCTTCTCTGATTCTGATTTGATGATATCCACTTTTCAAATCAATTTTGGTAAAATATCTTGCTCCACTCAAAAAATCCATTATGTCATCCGTTCTCAGTATAGGAAACCTATACTTTATTGTGATCTTATTGATTTCTCTAGAATCAGTGCATAATCACCATTCTCCATTCTTCTTAGGTGCCAATACAATAGGTACTACACATTGGCTCAAACTTTCTCGGATCAAACCTTTGTTCAACAATTCATGAACTTGTCAGTTCAACTCTTCATTTTTGGTAGGTGTTAACCGATGTGGTGCTTTGTAGGGTAAACTAGCTCCAGGAATCAGATCCATACAATGACTGATATCTCTCATTTGTGGCAAACCATCAGGTACATTATCTAAAATTATCTCCTTGTACTTAGTGAGTAACTTTCTAATTTCTACAGGAATGTCATCCTCTATATTCTTACTTGGTTTGTTAGGAATCAAAGCATAACATATATCATTTCTTTTCAAATCTTTAACAAACTATCTACCTTCCATCAGACAAACTTTCACAGATGTGCATATCTAACCAATAGATTCTTCAACCAAAGGTAACAAAACTTGTTTCTTACCATCAACCCAAATAGAATATCTATTCAATCTTCCATCATGTATAGTATGTCTATCATATTGCCAAGGTCTACCCAAAAAAAATATGACAACAATCCATAGGCATAATATCACACAACACCTTATCATAATACTTGCCAATTCTCAGATTCACAAAACATTGTTCGCTCACCATTAATGTACGATCATCCTTGATCCATGAGATCTGATAGGGTTTTAGATGTTTCATCCTATCCAATTGCAAATTTGCAACCATTTCCTCAGATGCTAGATTATCCGAGATTCCATTGTCGACAATCACTTTCCAAACTTTGTCTGCAAATCTACATCTGGTCTTGAACAAACTTTTTCTGATCGGATCTTCCATATCCTTCTCACTCCATAGTATTCTTCAGATCATGAAATTTTGTTCCTTCTCAACTTCATTTGGTGACTCCTCTTGCACAAATGAATTTATGCTACTACTGCCTTTCTTTCTTACATGTGTACACTCAAAGGATTTATGTCCTTCTCCATCACAATTGTAACAAGTGACATGGAATCCTTTTCTTCTATAACCACCTTTGGAGTAATTACCTCTTCCTCGATATGAATTTCCACCTTTCCATTTAGTCTTTCCTTTGTCTTGAGATGTGTCTAAATTTTACTTGTCTGGTTCATATCTACTGTTCTCACCATGAGATCTACCTCTTCGTCTAGGGAGTCTACCACCTCTACCTCTTTGTCTTTGTTCATATCTTCTATTCAACTTTTCCTCAGCTTTTAGGGAAAATTGGTATTTCTCCTCAATGCTTTCCATCTTGACCAAACTGATTTCATCTTGTATGGAACTTCTCTAGCCATTCAAGTATCTTGCTACTCTTTCCACTTCATCTTCAACATGTCTAGATATGATGTCCAATCTGTAGAATTCTTTAGTATAGTCTTTTACTAATTTCTCTTTTTGCTTGAAAATTTGCATTCACTGGATTAGGTTAATCTTATAATCACAAGGTAAAAAATTTCCTTTCAATTTGTTTACCATCTTGTCCCATACCTTTCTTTTTTCTTTACCTTTCTTCTTTTGATCCAATTGCATATGTTCCCACCATAGGGATGCATGTCCTTTCAACTTTGTGCTTGCAATCTTCACCTTCTTATCCTTTGCCACATTCTCATATTTAAAATACTTTTGCATCTCAGTTATTATGTCAATCAATTCATCAAAATCCGATTTTCCACTATACTCAGGAGGATTAAACTAAGGTGAGGATTTCAAACTTGTTAAAGCTCATAGGAATCTCTCTTCTTCCTGATTCATCATAGGTGTAGGTGTAGCTTCGCCTTGAATCTCTTCCATTTTATCATCACTAACATCATCAAGATGTCTTCTTCTATGTTGGGCTATCTTAACAGCTTCCAATCTAGTAGCCATCTATCTAAGCATATCAGCTAGACCTAGATCTGCATTTCCTCTCCCATGAACCATCTTGAACCCCTCTACAATTGTAGGTCAGATTACAATCTGCCACCCCAAAATAATACCAACTAGGTAAGGATTTCAAGAAGGAACTTAGATCTCACCACGCTTAGATACCACTTGACACAAGGAGGGGAACATACATGGGGCCAAAGGCACTCCCAACTACCAAACCACCTTGTAGAACCAATGTGGAAGCAAAACAACATAGTAAGAGAAGAAAAGAAGGAATCCTTTATATTAACTTGATAAAAATCATTACATGCAGGGTTGTAAAGCCTTCCCAATTTCGGCCATATATTCAATGAATTATAATAAGATATTCATACAACTGAGATCACAGGCCTTTGATCTCAATATCTAAACATTTTCCTTCTTGCTCTAAGAATCATTGCCTAAACTAAGAACATGCAAAAGAATATATAGAAGAGTCCACCAAATAGGTTGGTTCTCTAATCCATAAGAGAGACCTAGATTTAGGTCTACACAAATCCCAATGAGAGGCCCCAAATGGATTTAGAAAAAAAAATTAACTAAAGAAGTTGGCCAAAGATCCAACTCCCAAAAATAAGCATCTCGGGTAGGAGATCACCAAAAATCAGTAACTGTCGGTAAGAGCATAACTGAGAAACATAAGACCAACCCGAGCGATAGAGACACGGGTAGGAGATCACCAAAAATCAGTAACTATCGGTAAGAGCATAACTAAGAAACATAAGACCAACCCGAGCGATAGAGACAAGTATGACCGAGAAGCAGGGAACAAAATTCAAGCATCAAAAGAGAAACCTGAGCAATAGAAAATAAAAAAGCATGCCCGAGCAACATGACTCGAGTAGAAGAACTAAGCATTACTGAGCGATAGGAATAAGCATGCCCAAGCAATAGAACCCAAGCAACATACAAACTTTACCGAACAACAAATCCTGAGAAGCAGAGTATTTCCCGAGCAGCTTCTAAACAAAAACAAACATATTTTTGGTTTAGCAGGATTGCCAATTTCCCAAGATGCTCCTACGTCACAAGGGTACTCCCATCTATCTGACCAACTTGTAGAACAATTCGGAAGCAACAAAACAAAAAGGGAGAGAAAGAAAGCCAAATATTATTATTATTTCATCAAACATTATACATGTCAGGCTATAAGGCCTTCCTGGTTACGATAATACACATTCAAGTCTTTAAAGAATAATCTTCATTTATGTGAGGTCCCAAACCTGTGATCCAAATCTTATGTTAGAATTCCTACCAAAACTGCCTCCAACACTAAGAACATAAACTAAATATATACAAGAGACAAAAAAAGAGTTTGGCACTAAAGATCCTAAAGATCCAACATAGAAACAACAAAGACCCATATTTATGTCCACACACATCCCAATGAGAGACCCCAACATTAATTATACTATGGAAATTAAATGCATATGTCGGCTAGAAGATCCAATGTCTAAAAACCAGCTCAGTGATAACGACTACCAAGCACAAAGACCAGTTGGTGCTAACCACCAAGCAACCAAGAACAACCATCGAGACCTAGTCAATGAAGCTAGCCAAAAAAATTAACCAAGCCCAAGTGGTGAAACAAAAAACCTTCAACCAACCAAGCAAAGCAGTTACCGAGCACTTTACCAAGTAGTCTCCAACAAGCTACTGAACCAAAAAAAAATATTTTCTATTGATACAGGATTGTCAGGACCCCAAGATGCTCCTACATCAAGATCAAATTTCACCATGTCCTTGTCATTTTTGACTGAAATTTTTGGTACATGTTAGTTTCATCTTCTTATTTTCATTTCTTTCAATTTTATCTCGATATCAGTTTTTATTAGCCTATTTTAATCATCTTTTAGTGACTTTTCTAATATATCAATTGCATTACATAATGATTCCCTTTTCATTTCAATTACATTATTTAGTGAAGGACAAGTCATATTTCCAATTAGTTCTTGCATCAACTCTTGAGTCATGTGAGATATTATTCCTTCCTAATGTGCAATTCATGAATTGGGGAAGTAATTTGCTTGGTATGTTTTATGTTGCAATTGTCTCCCTATTTTCCCATTGTACATTTTGGTGAACCCGACGTGTTACATTTCCATTATAAATTTGGTGTTATATTCCCTTTATGTGCTTATAGGTTCACCTATTGTACATTTTGGTGAACCCAACTTATTATATTTCCTTTCTGATTTTTGTGTTAGATTCCCTTTATGTTCTTCTTCTTTAGATATATATATCCACTTGTGCATGGTTTACATTACATACTTGAATTTGATAGTTAGATGTACTTTTCATAAAAGATCTTCTTTTCTTGGATTGAATGTCTCTTACAATTGCATTATATCTATATCTTTCCTCTCATTCCCTTGTGCATGAGTGCTATCACTTTGAGTCCTACTTATAGCATTCTGGTTAGGAGAAGTCATAGGCTTATGGGTTCCTTTGATCTTGAGAATTCTTTCTTTCCTAGGAACCTTGATGAGACCAACATGCTAATGACATCAATCCTATCATGTAGAAACACTCTTTACATTCTTATCATGATGAAGATGAGGCTTTATGAGTTCTTGCTATGCAAGTCCAAAAACATTCCAATGAGTTTGATAAATTTGAACAATGGTTAGGACAAGAAAACTCTAATAGATTTAGCGATGCTAATGTGTCAAAATATTTCAAACCTTTTGTAGCGGTTTCTCTTATGACCATAGGTTCATGGAAAAACTATTTACTATAACCTTTTGAGACAAATCCTTGCAATGGTATTTTTCTTTGCCTCCTTATTCTATCGACTCTTTTCAAATGATTGTCAATGCTTTCATTCAACAATTTCAAAACATTGGTCCTAAGATTTCTTTGACTGATTTAATGCATTGTAAACAAGGTGTTAAAGAAAATGTGACTAATTTCATTGGTAGATTTAAGCATTTATGTGCTCATATTTCTTATCCTATGCCTAATATTGATGCTTAAAGAATTTTCATTGCTATTTTACAAAAGGCAATAGAGATCAGATTCTACTTTCTAAATCTCTTCTTTTACTTAATTATGTACAATGCTTCATAATTATCAGTTTCAAGTGATTCACTTTGAGAGAACTACTCCAATGGCTCTGGTGGATAAGAGTGATGTCACATCCAATAATTTTTAACAAGTTTCAGAAACCAAAGAAATTCATTAAGATCAATAAGTCATACAACAATGATGAGCAAGTGGTAGCAAAATCCAAAGGTGTGCCTCCTTTGTCATCTATTTTTAGACTTTCTCGTAACTTTACTCACCTTTTTTAATCTTTTCATAATGTGATGTTGATGTTTATTAATGCTAAAGTGTTAACTCTCCCTCCTATTAAGCCTATTGACACATCTAAACATTTACCCAAATACTTTGATCACAAAGCTTTCTGTCAATACCATTGTCAACCTAGTCATGACACTAAAAAGTGTTTCCATTTGAAATATGGTATTCAAGACCTCATTGATTATAATGCTATATCTATTGAGGGTGTGAATGATCAAGGAAAAAAAACCCTTAGCACCTCCTAACCAAAACTTACAAATTTATACCGACCCTTTACCTTCTCATTTGACAAATTTGTCTTCTTCTTCTACTCATGTTGTTGACTATGATGATAAATATAATGAAGCAAACAACATTGTCAACCTCATTGATAAAACCAAACCTAAACATAAACCTATACTTGAGCTTTGTATTACCATTTACCCTACTGAGATATTTGAAGCACCTAATAATCCTCTATCTATTGTGGAAAAGGTTAATGGCCTTCATTCTTGTGGTGTCCTTATTGACCCTACTCACATGATGAATGCGATAAATTATGAGCATATTTTCACTAGACAATTGCAACATGGTTTTGATGATAAATTTGATGTTATGATCCAAGCTTGCAATGTTTTCCTTTATTCTTCACAGGGTTCTATTTTATTTCCTGTTGAAATTGGAGGAAGAAATTTAAATGTTACCTTTACTGTGGTACCAACTTCTAATCATTTTTAATTCAAACTTGGTCTTCCTTGGCTTATCTCCATGAAATATGTGGCCTCTCCTATTCATGAGTATTTTAAATTTCCTCACAATAGACAGATAATGATTGTTAACAATAGCCTCTATCAACCTTTAGTGCCTAGAGAGTCTATTGACCTTGACTTATTTTGGCCTTTTATGCCTCAACCAAACTAACCTTGTCATGATAACCTCTTTTGATCATATCAAGCCTACAATATCCAAAAGATTTGTGAACTTAGAAAGTATAAGGATATTCAATCTCCTTGTCCTAGATGCAGAATTCTTCCTAAACCTCATATATATGCTTTAGTTCCACCTCTTATATCTTATAAACATTATGCTAATGTTTTCTCTCAACCTAGTGTGGTTTCTTCTATTCTTCCCCCTAAAGAAGAAAAGGACCAGATGTTGATCGATCCTAAACCATGTCAAATTTCTAGCAAAACTAAATGTAATAATCATTCTCATGACTACCACCATAAACATCATGCTAGATCCCATCAACGTGCTTCCCAAACCATTCCTTCACCTAAAAAACCCATTGATGCTTTGATTCCCTTTGACCAACCTATGCTTCAACCAAAGGAGGATGTTAATTTTAAAAATATGAAACTAAAAAAACACGATAATGTTAGGAATAATAGTCCACAAGCACAACTGAGAGGGAGGGTGAATAAGTTGTGATACAGAATATTAAAATTTATACTTTATAAACCAAAACTTTAATGCAAATGATAACACAGTAAATGCCAACACAATAACACAATACTTGTTGTCAAGGAAACCCTATTAAAGTTAAAACCCCAATGGGAATTAGCACCCACAAATGATGTACTGAGAGTATAGTATCCATGTTAAAAGATTTATCCCTGTTAGGAGCTTATTACAACATTATAGTACATAGTCCTTGTTAGAGGACAGACCCTATTAGGAGTCAAGAGTAATAGTGGCCTCACTACCAAGGCACACTTCCCAAAGAAGGTTAAAACCACCCTCAAGGATTTACAATCCGAACAAGTGTATATAGAAAATATAGAATCCAGTGAACTGTCTAATAGCACCTATCTTTGCTTGGTCAGTTCCAATGAAGTATTATAATCACCAACTCTTCTCTACATACAATAGTCAAACAAGCCTCACATCTTCCACACTTCTCTATCTTTCAAATAACTTCTCATCATACATACATATTTTCAAAAGAAAAGATCTCACATATATACCCTATTACAATAATTGATTAGGTCAGCCAATTAAGCTTTCCCAATATACAAATAATTATTTAGGTTGGAAAATTAAGTCTTTCCAATATAAAAATAATTATTTAACCCCTTACTAAGATACACAAGGTACCTAAAATAGGTAAACATAAATTACAATACATGATATATACTCCAAGATCCATTATCCACAATCACAATCCATAATACACGTGACATCTCTGAAGTCAGCACCAAATTGGTCTCCTCCAGAATACACGCCATAGATGACATGACCAACATGTTCACAATAATCAATCAACAAAGAAAATTCCTCAATCTATCTTCTATCATCCCTCAAGCTCACATCACCTGAAACATCTTTGCCTATAAGATATACCCAAAACACAGAGACTTTCTCTGTCTAGCATCACTGTCGCAGTCCAGAAACTAGTCTTAACTAAAAAATCTATAACATTACTAATATGGAATATTAAGCCAAGAAACCTTATGAATAAGGTCATCACACATCCTTCTCCATATGATTATCTTCTATAGTTCTAAATCATCCTTGCAGTGTCCGTACTCTTCTGTCATTTATCATACAATAGTAATAATTAGTTTGTTCTCTCTATAGAAACATATGTTGACATCAGTCACAAAGCATGAATATCAAAAACATCAAAAGTACCCAAATATGATATCATCCAACAATCTCCCCCTTTGGAATTGATGGAAAGATATGGGAAAATCCATCAACCCAAAAAGTACTCTCTCTTAATATAATCTTCTCAATATCCTCAACACAAATCTTCCCAAAATAGTAGGGAATTTTACATAGAATCTTTCCCCCTTTGGAAGAAATGGAAAAGGGTGTCATAACTCATCTATAATATTATGTAAGGTGTAGCTTTTTCAATCTTCATGTCTAACATCCAGGTGCAAAAACACCCAAATGTGCTCTATAGTGTTCCTGCGATCACTCCCCCTAAGGAGTAGATCCATACATCAAGTCCAGAAAAATGATATAGCTCTGAAAGCCACTAGACTGATGCATACTAGCATCAATAAATTACCACTGGGAGGGTCTCTCACCCCAAGGATGCTTATGAGATATTCACAAGCATATTTTGACAAAGGTTTTGTAAATATATCTGCTATCTGTTCCTTTGTGCTAATATACTCTAGTCTAATCTCTTTCTCTGCTATCTTCTCCCTCGAAAAATAATACTTAATAGAAATATTTTTAGTCTTTGAGTGCATTACAAGATTCTTTGACATATTCATTATTCTAGTGTTATCACAATGAATAGCTAATGGTTCTTCAAAAACTATTCCAATGTCCTTCAAAATTTGTTTCATCCAAACAACTTGTGTACAATTTATTGTAGCAGCAACATACTCTTATTCAGAGGTAGACTGAGCAATACAGTCATGTTTCTTACTTCACCAAGAAACCATCCTTTTCCCAAGGAAAAATGCTCCACCACTTTTACTCTTTCTATCATCCACATTACCTGCCTAATCAACATCACTGTAAGCCTGTAAAACAAAGTCATCAAATTTTTCATACCACAATCCATACTCTATTGTTCCTTTCAAGTATCTGGAAATTCTTTTCACAATAGCAAGGTGTGTCTCTTTAGGATATGCTTGATATCTTAGCACAATTCCAACTAAATTGGAAATATCTGGTCTAGTATGAGTTAGATATTGTATACCACCAATCATCAATCTGTACTTTGTCTAAAAAACACTTTGAGTCTCATCATTACTAGTCATTTTGTATCCAGTCACCATGGGTGTCCCAACAGGTTTACAATCTTCCATTCTAAACTTCTTCAACATTTCCTTAAGATACTTGGTCAGAGATATAAAAATTCCATTCTTGCTCTAATTTATTTGCAAATGACCAAGAAGAAATTTCATCTCTCCAATCATTGACATTTCAAATTCCTTTTCCATTTCTTCAAAGAACTTCTTACTCATCTTACCATTGCCTCCAAAAATGACATCATCAACAAAAACTTCTATGTTCAAAATTCCATCTTCATCAATTCTTACATATAAATTACTATCTGCATTACCTTTTTTGAAACCAAGACAAATTAGATACTTGTCTATTATTGCATAACATGCTCGCGGTGCTTGTTTCAATCCATACAATGATTTCTTCAACTTACAAACCATGTCTTCATTTTATGTCAAAGGAAATCCATCGAGTTTCTCTATGTATACTTCTTCTTCCAAATCTCCAATTAGGAATGCTGATTTCATATCCATCTGATATACTTTAAAGTTTTTATGTGGGGCATAGGCAAGAAATAATCTTACAACCTCTAACCTAGCAACATGAAAAAATGTTTCTTCAAAGTCTATGCCTTCTCGTTGCGAGTAGCCTTTACAAACCATTATAGCCTTATTTCTTACCATTGTTCCTTCTTGATCTATTTTGTTCCTGAAAACCCAATTAGTTCCTATCAAATTTTTGTTCTTAGGTCTTGGAACAAATTTTGAGGTATTGTTTTTCTTTATCTGTTCAAGTTCTTCTTCCATAGCTTTAGTCCAAGATTCATCTTTACATGTTTCATCAGTAGTTTTCGGTTCAACTTGAGAAATCAAACAAATTTCATCTCTTACTTTAGATCTAGTCATCATTCCTTTATTTGCATCACCAATGATTTGACCTTCAGGATGGTTCTTCTTAAAATACCTCGGAGTCTTAGGAGTCTCAGTAAGCTCAATTAATTCATCTTCAATCTCATCATCAACCATCAAAGGTTCTACAGGTTCAGTAGGAACCTATTTTATCTCTAGAATCTGACCATAGTCATACATTCATTCACGAATCTCAAACTTTTCATCTATCCTCACATTAGCGCTTCAATCAACTTCCTCAATCTCAAATTGAGACATTTATATGCTTTTCTCATAGTAGAATAACCAAGAAAAATACCTTCATCACTTCTACCATCAAACTTCCCTATCTCATCATCTCTTTTGATATAGCATTTACTTCCAAATATTCTAAAGTGTTTTAGAATAGGTGTATGATCAAACCATAATTCATACAGAGTATTACCTATACCTTCTCTGATCTAAATTTTGTTCAATGAGTACATAGAAGTACCAACAACTTCTCTCCAATGAACATGTGATATGGTTCCTTCCATTAACATAGTTCATGTAGCTTCTAATATTGTTATGTTTCTTCTCTCTTCAATCCCAGTCTATTTTGGTGTCCTAGGTGTAGATGTCTATCTGAATATTCCATGCTCTTCACAGTAGGTATTAAATAAATCTAATGTAAACTCACCACCTCTGTTTGACCTCAAACATTTTAGCTTCAAACCAAATTCATTCTCAACTTTTGCTTTGAATAACTTGAATTTATCAAATGCTTCATATTTCTCTCTCAAATATGCAACCCACATCATTCTAGAAAAGTCATCAACAAAATTATAAAGTACCTTTCACCATAATAAGATCTTGCTCTTGTAGGACCACAAAGATCTGTATGTACCAGATCGAACTTCCCTTTTGGTGAATAAGATTTTATTTTAAAACTGCTTCTACTCTGCTTCCCCATAACACACTCTCTAAACATAGTGTTAGATGGTTTCACAATCTTAGGTAGATCTCTTACATTATTTTTCATACTTGCCTTCACAATGTTATCAAAGTTAACATGACAAAAATTTCTATTGCATAACCAACTATCATCAACCTTTGCAATAAAACAAGAAGCATCAGATGTATTCAATTCAAATACATACCTCTATATTTAGTACCAGATGCAATCAATTCTCCTGATTTACTTCTGATAGAACATTTCCCATCAATGAATTTCAATTGGTAACCTTTTTCCACTAGCCGCCCAACACTCAACAGATTATTCTTTTCCATAAAAAAGCAGTACATTATCAGTATTAGTCTTTCCATTAAGAGAAATAGATCCAACTCCAATGATAAGCCTAGGAGTATTGACACCAAATATAACAACACCACCATCATATATTTTCAGACTCACAAACTTATTTTTTTTTATCTCCAGTCATATGATGTGAACAACCGGTATCTATAACCCATTCAGATTTCTTTTAAACAAGAGATACTAAGGCTTTTTCTTCATGTATAGGTTCATCATCCTTAATATAAATAAATCCAATTTCATCATAATCAACATCATCATTAGATACACCTTCACTAACATAATAAAATTCCTTGTATTTTGAATACTTTGATTTGTAAAACTTAGGTTTATGATTTTTAACCCTTGTAGGACATCGAGATGAAAAATGACCAATCTTGTTACATGAAAAACATTTCAAAGGTAACTTGCCTTTAAATTTACCCTTACCTCTCTTTTCTCTTCTAGCAATCAGGGCTACCACTTCATCTAGCTCCCTTTCTTCCTCCTGTATCTGTTCCCATTCATCAACATAGTCTCCAAGTTCTTCTCTCAAGTCACTATTGTTGGTGCTTGCAATTCCAATTAAGGTCTTTTTGTTTCTATGGACAGTCACCTTCAATGTTGACTCTAATTTAGGTAAAGAATCTCCTAGTTCTGTGGTCTCAAAATTAGTTAATTTTCTAATAAACATATCTCTACTGAAGCTTGGTGTCAAAGGTATAATCTCCTCTATAGCTTGTACTTTAGTTTTGTATACAGGTGTGAAAGATCTGAGTAACTTTGCAATCACTTCTTCCTCATTGTAAGTGCCTCTAGAGTTTCTAATTCTACTAACCACTTCAATAATTCTTTATGAATATGCCCTAATGTTCTCATCATCTCTCATCTTCATTGATTCCATCTTTGTCTTTCATTTTTGTAGCTTTCCTTGTTTAGTAAAGATATCTCCTATATACAGTGCTTCCAATCTTGTCTGAATCTCATGTGTAGAAACCAAGTCTTTTACTTCTATAAATTCACCTTCAAAAAGTGTGTTGATCAATGATTCCCTTCTAACTATACTATATGAAAATATATTCTTATCATCTTCAATAGCCTTCTCCAATTAATCCTCATTCACTATCTTTTCCTTCTTTTTTGTCATCATTCAGTAGTAGATTTCCAAACAAAGAAAATGTATTCTCATCTTGTTCTTCCAACTGTCAAAGTTTTTAGGATCAAATTTCAGACTATCCTTCCTGTAGTAAGTCATCTTTGGGATCACCTCTAGCTATTAAGATTTCTCTATAAGGAATAGTAGCTCTGATACCAATTGTTAGGAATAACAATCCACAAGCACAACTTAGAGGGGGTGAATCAGCTGTGATATTGAATATTAAACTTTATTCTTTATAAACCAAATCTTCAATGCAAATGATAACAAAGTAAATGCCAATACAATACTTGTTGTCAAGGAAACCTTGTTACAGGTAAAACCCTGGTGGGAATTAGCACCCACAAATGATGTAATGAGAGTATAGTATCACTATTAAAAGATTAATCCCTATTAGGAGCTTATTACAACATTATAGTACATAGTCCTTATTAGAGGATAGACCCTGTTAAGAGTTAAGAGTAATAGTGGGCTCACTTCCTAGGCACACTGCCCAAAGAATCTTAAAACCACCCTCAAGGATTTGCAAGCCAAAAAAGTGGATATAGAAAATATACAATCCAGTGAACTGTCTGATAGAAACTGTCTTTTTTTGGTCAGTTTCATTGAAGTATTATAATCACCAACTCTGATCTACATCTAGAAGTCAAACAAGCCTCTCAACTTCCACACTTCTTTGTCTTTCAATTACCTTCTCATCATACATACATCTTTTCAAAAGAAAATACCTCACATATATACCCTATTATAATAATTGATTAGGTCAGCCAATTAAGCTTTCCCAATATACAAATAATTATTTAGGGTCAGCCACTTAAGGCATTCCAATATACAAATAACTATTTAGGTCGGCCACTTAATGATTTCCAATATATAAATAATTCTTTAATGCCTTGCTAAGATACACAAGGTACCTAAAACAAGCTAAAATAAATTACAATACACCATATATAGTCCAAGATCTGCAATTCATGCTCATAATCCATAATACACGCTACATCTCTAAAGTCAACCCCAAATAGGTCTCCTCCAAAATACACGCCACAACTGATATCACCAACATGTTCATGACAATCGATCAAAAATGAACATTCCTTAATTTTTCTTCTCTCATCCCTTAATCTTGCATCACCTGAAACATCTTCACCTATAATATATACCCAAAACATAGAGAATTTCTCTGTCAAGCATCACTGTCATAGTCAAGAAACTAGTCTTCACTAAAACATCTGTAACATTACTAATATGAAATATTAAGCCAAGTGACCTTAGGAATAAGGTCATCGCACATCCTTCTCCATATGATTATCTTCAATCATTCTGAATCATCTGTATAGTCTCTGTACTCTTTTGTTAGTCATAATACAATAGTAATAATCAGTCTGTTCTCTGCCCATAAACATATATTGACATTAGTGACAAAACATGAATATTAACAGCATCAGTAGTACCCAAATCTGATATCATCCAATAGATAATTCTATTCATATCTTGGATTCTATTATAATTATTTTGGATGAAGAAGATACTCTTGATGATGATACTTTTGATGTTCCTAATGAAACTAATGATGATGTTCATGCTAGTGATTCTGATTATATGTTTGAGCTTATTGACGGTAATCATGATTTACTTGCTATTTTTTCAAAGCTATTGACTCTTGATCCTTATGATGAGAAAAGTGACCCATCTTCACAATATGGTCCTTGTTCAGAACTGGCTATTGTTCCATCTATCATGCTTGATGTTTCTCCTCTTGCAAGTTTCCCACCTACCCTAAACACGATAGATGAAGATGAGGGGGTAGAAGATATGTTTGACTAGCTCCTCTAGTGAGGAGGATTTTGTGTGTTTTCTTGGTTATCATGATGTGCTTCCCCCATGATGTGTTTTTTTTTTATATGTTTTGTTTAGATTTCTTTAAATGACTTTGGTTGCTCCGTAGGTGCCAGCTGATAAAGGAATCAGAATGTTGTAAACATTCTTCTATTTGTATCTCACTTCTTCTATATGTTATTACATGTTTTTTCATACATGTTCCATTGTTCGTAAATGTGCCTTTGTGTTGTCTAATTGAGGATGATGCAAAATGGTAGCTACCTATTCTTTTTGGTCGCCATGATGTCAGCCCAAAAAGGCTCTTCTTCATATCTCTTACATGACATTCTTCCATTTTTCTTGTAGTTATACTAACTTTGGGAAATTATGAAATTTCATTATGATATAATATCTCATGTATTATCATATGATCATACTGACCCTAGAGTTATTATTTCCCCTCTGTGCTCTCTTTTCTCATGTGTTCATTTCCCTTTATTTATCTTTTCTCAGGGACATCTCATAGTGGAAACATTTCTTTTGAGTGCATGTATACACCATTAAATCCATTTCTCCCATTAAGGAGTTTGCGATCACTTTAACATGGGGGCATACACTCTACTCCATGTTTCACATTTTGTACACATGTACATAATCATTTGATGCAATCTCTCTCATGGATCCCCTAATCGAGACAAGGCTTTCCTTAAGGAATGATCCCCCTTATTTGATACCTAAGGAGAAAATTCTTTCCTTAGAATGGATCACTTTCATTGATCCCTAAGAAAACAATACTTTCCTTAGGCCTGATCATTCTCTTGTCAAATCCCTTAATGGCAAAATTTTTTTCCTTAAAGACTGATCTTTTTTGTGGATTAAGTAGCATAACACAACTTGATAGACCTTCAATTCCATCCTTTTCAATGTTTTCCATTTTGTGATCCATAGTAAGGCAATCCCTTACTAGGCTAGTGATCATGCTTTATCTCTCTCCTTTCTCTTTCTCTATCTTTCAAGTGATGCCTCTATTATTTTGGTTTCAAATATTATGAAGACTTGAGTCATTTGAGGGCTTGATGCTTCTTTGTATCCTTGACCATGATAAGATCATTCTTATTCATTGATCTCCTTTACTATCAGCATGAGCTTGTCTAATAGTCTTTCTAAAGTGGGGGCTAAATGTATAGTCCTAAAAAGGTAGCACCCATAATTGGATGCTTTAGGACCTATTAGGCCCCACTTTGGTGATTTCAAAGTTTGAATCTTAGTTATGCTTGATCCATGTGATCTATCTATTCTTTTCCCACACCTATTCACTATCCCCAATGTCCTAGTCAAATTTGAGCTTGATCTATGTGGTACACATCACCAATGGCAGGTTGTCCCTAGGGTTTTGGGCCCAAATTTTGCCCAGAGCCTGATATCAGGGTCTTCTTCTAAGGTTTTCAATAGTGGTGGCCCTAGATCAAAGTTGAATCCTGAAATGATAGATTTACTATAAAAGGACCTTCTTTGTCCTCATTTGGCATTAATCAATAAGTTAATCAATTGCAAGCATTTTGGAAATCAAGAGATTAAGATTTCTAGTAAGAAAGAGAAATTGATGAATTGGATTCAAGATTTGAAGGCAAGCATCCAACTCAAGATCTCCAAGTCTCCATTTCCTCAAGATCAATCAAATCAAAAGAAATATTCTCTAATTGATGCAAGTTTCTCTCCCATTATGGCCGAGTAGAGGAATTTTCAATCAAGAAAGAATATTCATGATGACATGTAACTGATTGAATGTTTGATAATTTTAAGTTGAAGATAATGCAAGGCATTAAATCAGTTAATGGTTTGTATTTTCATTGATGTCAAATTTATATCATATGTACGGTTATGTACATAATGCCGAAGACTTTAGAGAATCAATGGAACAAAGGTTATGCTTTCAACAATGCATAAAAGTCAAGTATTCACTAAGTTATAGACAACACCGATGGAGTGCACACCATCGGAAAAGGCAAAGAAGAAAAGTCACAGTGATACCCGACAAGCAGAAGAAAGTGTTGCCCGATGAAGAAAAACCACAGGATGCCTGACGAGCTGAAAATAGAGATGCTCGACAGATGGAGATCCTGAAGCTAACTAGAGTCATGCCAATGGAACTGTAAGTTATCACCGACAACAAACTAAAGAGTTGACCAACGGAATAGAGAGTTCAAAAAATGACAAAATTTCTAGCTGGCAAGAGCTAAAGATAGACTTAACTGGTTATTTTATTTTTTTTATTGGACCAAAGTTAAGTGATTGATTTAAAGATGATTTGTACAGTTGGCATGAAGATAACTACGAGACAAGTCAGGAGTTATGCTTTAAATCTAATTGGCTGGATTGTTTTTCACGCCAAGAATCAAGAATCAAGAAACAATGAATATTATGTCTATATAAGAGACATGCTTAAATCATTTTCAAAAATAACATTCATGAAAAGGGATTAAGGGGAGTGAATAAAAAGAGGATGTTGAAGAGAAACTGATGAAGAACAACTTCATGCATTACTGATCAATCAAGCTAAAGGAGAGCTAAGGAATTCTATAGACACTGATGAATAGTGAGCACAACATCATAGAGAAGAAAGTATGGATCACAAATGAATTGAATTGATACATTTATCAGTGAGGTAAAGTACTTAAATAGATCTGAAAATCTGCAATTCAAGTTGCATTAGAAACATGTCATATTGTTTCAGTTGAACCATTGAAGCATCAAGTCTCTTAACAAAGGACATAATTGTCTTCTATATATTGAGGTACATCCTAAAGAGTGCCAAAAAGGTTTGTTCATGAAAGTAGCATTGGATATGCCCAATGCCTATTGACACTCTAAGAGAGAGGCTGATTCAAGGATGGCATCATTAGATGCCCGATACTAAGTGACAACCTATATGTGTAAAATCCTCTAACAAGGTCACACCTAACAGTGTGTTTGTAACCTTTAACAAGGTTGGCTCCTAATAGGGCTCACTTAATAAGAGTGAAAATTTGGGGTACCGGTCCAAGTGGGTTTTTCCCTTAACAAGGTTTCCACGTTAAAATCCATGTGTTATATGTGTGTATGATGCATTTCTTTATTGTTTTGTATCTTACATAATTCATTATAGATATATCGATATACTCTACCTATTTAATGTATTTCCGTAAATAGTTATACTGCTTATCGGTAATCAAGTTGAATAAGGATAGACAAGGAAAACCGACAGACAGTTAAACATTATAAATATTTCATGGCATGCATCTTTTAGGGACATAATAATATGAGGTTTATTGATTGGTGGTTAAGTATAAGGATAAATTTTTGAGGACACTAATTCACCCCCCCTCTCAGTTATTACTAACAACTGGTATCACAGCTTGTGTGCTTAGAAAGGAAGGTTTCAAGAGCTAAGTCAAGATCACAAGATGAATAGACAAGATGTGCCCAAGTTTAACAAAGACAACTTTTCTTCATAGAAAAGTAGGATAAGACTCCACTTATCAGGTATTGGTAATGATGTTACTCAATTCCTAGAAACTAAATATATGTTTCCCATAGGAGCACCAATAGTTGAACAAATGAGAGAGAAGCATGAACATAATGACATGATGATAGAGCTTGATTCCTCACTCTCCAATGCTGAATTTGAAGATGTCAAAGGAAGCAAAATTGTGAAGCAAATGTGGGACAAATTGAAGCTTGTACATGGTGGTGACAAATTTTTTTTGAGAGCCAAGAAAGAAAGCCTTAGAGGAAATTTTGATGATCTCTAAATGAAAGGAGAAAACATCACTCAGTACAACACAAGAATTAAAGAGGTAGTCAATGCTATTCAAGGAGTTGGAGGTGTACTAGAAGAAGATAAAGTGGTAAGTAAAATTCTAAGAACCTTACAACCTACTTATGCTATTAGAGTATCTGCCATTCAAGAAATGAGAGCAGTAGAAAATAGCAATGTTACTCTAGATAGTTTAAATGGAAGACTGATTTCATTTGAGATGAACAACTTTGATAATAGTGTCTTACCAAACATAGAGTCTGCATTCAAAACTTCTATGAGAATAAGTAAATCAAGTCACAAAAACACTATGAGAAAAGATAGTGATAGTGAAAATGAAGAAGATGATCTTGATGAAATTGAAGCACTTATGGCTAGAAGAATGCAGAGAGGCAAAGCTAAATACAAAGGTAAATTACCACTTGTTTGTTTTAATTGCAAAGAGATTGGACACTTTGCTGCAAGATGTACTAACAGAAGAAAAGATGACAGAAGTAATAAAAGGTCTTTTAAGAAGAAGTCTAACAGAGGTGATTACAGAAGCTACCGAAAATAAAAAAGAAGAGATACCTGAGACTATAAGGATAAAGAAAAGAAGGTTAGCTACCTAGAAAAATGCAAAGATGATGATACTGACACCGAATCTGATGAAGACATTGAGATGGTGTTTGTGGCCGTAAAAGATGATTCAGATGATGATGACGAAAGGTATGTAGAAACACCTCTCATATATAAAATTAGCAAAAATGATGTTTGGATCATAGATAGTGGCTGCACTAATCATATGACTGGTGATAAGCAAAATTTTGAGACTTTTGAATACTGCAAGGGTGGATTAGTAAGAATGGGAAATAATACACCTTGTCCAGTTGAAGGTAGAGGAACAATAATGTTGAATAACCAAATAAAGTGTGAGAATTATTATTGGGTAAATGAATTGAATTATAATCTATTGAGTGTTTCTCAATTGAATAATTCAGGTCACAAAGTTGCATTTGAAAATAAGAAGGCAAAGATCTTCAACAAATCTAGAAATCTAATTGGTACCGATGAACAAACTAAAGGTAACTTATTCTATCTGAATGATATTGACTCCACTTGTTTGATTGCTACAAACAAATACATATGGTTATGGCACAAAAGAATGTGTCATGTGAACTTTGATAACATGATAAAGATTAACAAAAAGAGAAATGTAAGAGGCTTACCGGCGATGACCAAGCCCGACAACATCATGTGTAAAAACTGTCAAAAAGGTAAAATGACAAAGTCTAGTTTCAAAATAAAAACCCATACATCTGATGCAATTCTAGAATTAGTCCATATTGATTTATGTGGACCTATGAGGACAAAGAGTTATTATGGAGAGATATATTTTATTCTCTTTGTTGATGATTACTCTAGAATGATGACAATTATGTTTCTAAAAGATAAATCATAAGCATTTAAGATGTTTAAATGGTATAAGGCTATGGTAGAGAAACAACATGGTAAGGATCTAAAATGTTTGAGATCAAATAGAGGAGGTGAGTTTATATCAGATGAATTCACTAACTTTTGTAATGAGCATGGTATAAAGAGACATGTTTCTACACCAAGAACACCACAACAAAATGGGATTGGTGAGAGAAGGAATAGATCAATAGTTGATTGTGCTAGAACACTGATGATAGAAAAAGGCATCACCCAAATATTATGGAGGGAAGCTGTTAGTATTGTTGTTTACACACTAAACAAAGTACAATTGAAGAAAGAAACCAAGAAGACACCTTATTAGCTATGGTATGGATACACACCCAATGTAAGTTATTTCAAAATTTTTGGTAGTTAATGTTATATCTTAAAAGATGATAGAAATGGAAAACTTGACTCCAAGAGTGATGAAGGAATTTTTCTAGCGTATTCTACCAAGAGCAAGGCTTAAATATGTCTAAACAAAGCCTCTAACAAAATTATTGAAAGTGAAAATGTAAAGATAGATGAATTTGCAGAGAAGAATGAAAAAGAAAGCACTAAAGAACCAAAGGACTACAATAAGTTCACTTAAAATGAGGAACCTGACACTCTACCCTACCAACAATGTAGAGCTCCTGAGCTACAAATCATTGCTCTCGAGCATCAGGCTGCAAAAATGAATAATGATCAAGATAATGTGCAAGGTGATGAAGAACAGAATGAAGATCAAATTGATGATCAAGCTAATACACAAAGAGCTATACCTATACTTGCAAGATATGTAAGAAGGAATCATCTAGAGATCTATATCATAGGAGATAAGAAAGATGGTACAAGAACAAGAAGTAAGTCTCTAAACTCAAGCTATCTACTTTGTGAGTTTGAAACAAAATCTGTGAATACTGCACTTAATAATGAAGAATGGATAAGTGCTATGAATGATGAGATTGAGAAGATCGAGAAAAAAAAACATGGTCACTTGTGCCAAGACCAGATGACAAGAATGTCATCAGTACAAAATGGATATTCAGGAATAAACTGAATGAGAATGGAGAAGTCACAAGGAACAAAGCAAGACTAGTATGCAAGGGGTATGACTATGCACAAGAGGAAGGAATAGACTATGGAGAGACCTTTGTACCCATTGCTAGGATAGAAGGAGTAATAATATTACTTTCTTATGTTGCATTCAGAGGATTCAAAGTATATCAAATGGATGTCAAATCAGCATTGCTAAATGGAATACTTGAAGAAGAGGTATACATTGAACAACCAGAAGGTTTTGTTGATCCAGACAAGAGGAACATCGTATTTAGACTTCACAAAGCCTTGTATGGATTGAAACAAGCTCCAAGAGCCTGGTATGAATGAATTCATTCCTATCTAATAAGTATTTGATTTGTAAGGACTAGTGAAAATAGTAATCTTTATTTAAAGGAAGATATTGATGCTAACACTTTGATTGGTGAAATATTTGTTGATCACATCATATTTGGAGGCAATGATATGCTATGCAAATCATTTTCAAATGAGATGAGCAAAGAGTTTAAGATGTCTATGTTTGGAGAAATCAAGTTCTTTCTTGGTCTCCAGATCATGCAACAAGGAGAAGGTATTTTCATTACACAGTCCAAGTACATCAAAGAGGTCCTGAAAATATTCAAGATGGAAGAATT
>MU227308.1:32100-49120 GCA_018584345.1 Thuja plicata
CTGAAGGTCAAATCATTGGTGATGCAAATAAAGGAATGATGACTAGATCTAAAGTAAGAGATGAAATTTGTTTGATTTCTCAAGTTGAACCGAAAACTACTGATGAAACATGTAAAGATGAATCTTGGACTAAAGCTATGGAAGAAGAACTTGAACAGATAAAGAAAAACAATACCTCAAAATTTGTTCCAAGACCTAAGAACAAAAATTTGATAGGAACTAATTGGGTTTTCAGGAACAAAATAGATCAAGAAGGAACAATGGTAAGAAATAAGGCTATAATGGTTTGTAAAGGCTACTCGCAACGAGAAGGCATAGACTTTGAAGAAACATTTTTTCATGTTGCTAGGTTAGAGGTTGTAAGATTATTTCTTGCCTATGCCCCACATAAAAACTTTAAAGTATATCAGATGGATATGAAATCAGCATTCCTAATTGGAGATTTGGAAGAAGAAGTATACATAGAGAAACTCGATGGATTTCCTTTGACATAAAATGAAGACATGGTTTGTAAGTTGAAGAAATCATTGTATGGATTGAAACAAGCACCGCGAGCATGTTATGCAATAATAGACAAGTATCTAATTTGTCTTGGTTTCAAAAAAGGTAATGCAGATAGTAATTTATATGTAAGAATTGATGAAGATGGAATTTTGAACATAGAAGTTTTTGTTGATGATGTCATTTTTGGAGGCAATGGTAAGATGAGTAAGAAGTTCTTTGAAGAAATGGAAAAGGAATTTGAAATGTCAATGATTGGAGAGATGAAATTTCTTCTTGGTCATTTGCAAATAAATTAGAGCAAGAATGGAATTTTTATATCTCTGACCAAGTATCTTAAGGAAATGTTGAAGAAGTTTAGAATGGAAGATTGTAAACCTGTTGGGACACCCATGGTGACTGGATACAAAATGACTAGTAATGATGAGACTCAAAGTGTTTTTTAGACAAAGTACAGATTGATGATTGGTGGTATACAATATCTAACTCATACTAGACCAGATATTTCCAATTTAGTTGGAATTGTGCTAAGATATCAAGCATATCCTAAAGAGACACACCTTGCTATTGTGAAAAGAATTTCCAGATACTTGAAAGGAACAATAGAGTATGGATTGTGGTATGAAAAATTTGATGACTTTGTTTTACAGGCTTACAGTGATGTTGATTAGGCAGGTAATGTGGATGATAGAAAGAGTAAAAGTGGTGGAGCATTTTTCCTTGGGAAAAGGATGGTTTCTTGGTGAAGTAAGAAACATGACTGTATTGCTCAGTCTACCTCTGAATAAGAGTATGTTGCTGCTACAATAAATTGTACACAAGTTGTTTGGATGAAACAAATTTTGAAGGACATTGGAATAGTTTTTGAAGAACCATTAGCTATTCATTGTGATAACACTAGAATAATGAATATGTCAAAGAATCTTGTAATGCACTCAAAGACTAAAAATATTTCTATTAAGTATTATTTTTCGAGGGAGAAGATAGCAGAGAAAGAGATTAGACTAGAGTATATTAGCACAAAGGAACAGATAGCAGATATATTTACAAAACCTTTGTCAAAATATGCTTGTGAATATCTCATAAGCATCCTTGGGGTGAGAGACCCTCCCAGTGGTAATTTATTGATGCTAGTATGCATCAGTCTAGTGGCTTTCAGAGCTATATCATTTTTCTGGACTTGATGTATGGATCTACTCCTTAGGGGGAGTGATCGCAGGAACACTATAGAGCACATTTGGGTGTTTTTGCACCTGGATGTTAGACATGAAGATTGAAAAAGCTACACCTTACATAATATTATAGATGAGTTATGACACCCTTTTCCATTTCTTCCAAAGGGGGAAAGATTCTATGTAAAATTCCCTACTATTTTGGGAAGATTTGTGTTGAGGATATTGAGAAGATTATATTAAGAGAGAGTACTTTTTGGGTTGATGGATTTTCCCATATCTTTCCATCAATTCCAAAGGGGGAGATTGTTGGATGATATCATATTTGGGTACTTTTGATGTTTTTGATATTCATGCTTTGTGACTGATGTCAACATATGTTTCTATAGAGAGAACAAACTAATTATTACTATTGTATGATAAATGACAGAAGAGTACGGACACTGCAAGGATGATTTAGAACTATAGAAGATAATCATATGGAGAAGGATGTGTGATGACCTTATTCATAAGGTTTCTTGGCTTAATATTCCATATTAGTAATGTTATAGATTTTTTAGTTAAGACTAGTTTCTGGACTGCGACAGTGATGCTAGACAGAGAAAGTCTCTGTGTTTTGGGTATATCTTATAGGCAAAGATGTTTCAGGTGATGTGAGCTTGAGGGATGATAGAAGATAGATTGAGGAATTTTCTTTGTTGATTGATTATTGTGAACATGTTGGTCATGTCATCTATGGCGTGTATTCTGGAGGAGACCAATTTGGTGCTGACTTCAGAGATGTCACGTGTATTATGGATTGTGATTGTGGATAATGGATCTTGGAGTATATATCATGTATTGTAATTTATGTTTACCTATTTTAGGTACCTTGTGTATCTTAGTAAGGGGTTAAATAATTATTTTTATATTGGAAAGACTTAATTTTCCAACCTAAATAATTATTTGTATATTGGGAAAGCTTAATTGGCTGACCTAATCAATTATTGTAATAGGGTATATATGTGAGATCTTTTCTTTTGAAAATATGTATGTATGATGAGAAGTTATTTGAAAGATAGAGAAGTGTGGAAGATGTGAGGCTTGTTTGACTATTGTATGTAGAGAAGAGTTGGTGATTATAATACTTCATTGGAACTGACCAAGCAAAGATAGGTGCTATTAGACAGTTCACTGGATTCTATATTTTCTATATACACTTGTTCGGATTGTAAATCCTTGAGGGTGGTTTTAACCTTCTTTGGGAAGTGTGCCTTGGTAGTGAGGCCACTATTACTCTTGACTCCTAATAGGGTCTGTCCTCTAACAAGGACTATGTACTATAATGTTGTAATAAGCTCCTAACAGGGATAAATCTTTTAACATGGATACTATACTCTCAGTACATCATTTGTGGGTGCTAATTCCCATTGGGGTTTTAACTTTAATAGGGTTTCCTTGACAACAAGTATTGTGTTATTGTGTTGGCATTTACTGTGTTATCATTTGCATTAAAGTTTTGGTTTATAAAGTATAAATTTTAATATTCTGTATCACAACTTATTCACCCTCCCTCTCAGTTGTGCTTGTGGACTATTATTCCTAACATTATCGTGTTTTTTTAGTTTCATATTTTTAAAATTAACATCCTCCTTTGGTTGAAGCATAGGTTGGTCAAAGGGAATCAAAGCATCAATGGGTTTTTTAGGTGAAGGAATGGTTTGGGAAGCACGTTGATGGGATCTAGCATGATGTTTATGGTGGTAGTCATGAGAATGATTATTACATTTAGTTTTGCTAGAAATTTGACATGGTTTAGGATCGATCAACATCTGGTCCTTTTCTTCTTTAGGGGGAAGAATAGAAGAAACCACACTAGGTTGAGAGAAAACATTAGCATAATGTTTATAAGATATAAGAGGTGGAACTAAAGCATATATATGAGGTTTAGGAAGAATTCTGCATCTAGGACAAGGAGATTGAATATCCTTATACTTTCTAAGTTCACAAATCTTTTGGATATTGTAGGCTTGATATGATCAAAAGAGGTTATCATGACAAGGTTAGTTTGGTTGAGGCATAAAAGGCCAAAATAAGTCAAGGTCAATAGACTCTCTAGGCACTAAAGGTTGATAGAGGCTATTGTTAACAATCATTATCTGTCTATTGTGAGGAAATTTAAAATACTCATGAATAGGAGAGGCCACATATTTCATGGAGATAAGCCAAGGAAGACCAAGTTTGAATTAAAAATGATTAGAAGTTGGTACCACAGTAAAGGTAACATTTAAATTTCTTCCTCCAATTTCAACAGGAAATAAAATAGAACCCTGTGAAGAATAAAGGAAAACATTGCAAGCTTGGATCATAACATCAAATTTATCATCAAAACCATGTTGCAATTGTCTAGTGAAAATATGCTCATAATTTATCGCATTCATCATGTGAGTAGGGTCAATAAGGACACCACAAGAATGAAGGCCATTAACCTTTTCCACAATAGATAGAGGATTATTAGGTGCTTCAAATATCTCAGTAGGGTAAATGGTAATACAAAGCTCAAGTATAGGTTTATGTTTAGGTTTGGTTTTATCAATGAGGTTGACAATGTTGTTTGCTTCATTATATTTATCATCATAGTCAACAACATGAGTAGAAGAAGAAGACAAATTTGTCAAATGAGAAGGTAAAGGGTCGGTATAAATTTGTAAGTTTTGGTTAGGAGGTGCTAAGGGTTTTTTTTCCTTGATCATTCACACCCTCAATAGATATAGCATTATAATCAATGAGGTCTTGAATACCATATTTCAAATGGAAACACTTTTTAGTGTCATGACTAGGTTGACAATGGTATTGACAGAAAGCTTTGTGATCAAAGTATTTGGGTAAATGTTTAGATGTGTCAATAGGCTTAATAGGAGGGAGAGTTAACACTTTAGCATTAATAAACATCAACATCACATTATGAAAAGATTAAAAAAGGTGAGTAAAGTTACGAGAAAGTCTAAAAATAGATGACAAAGGAGGCACACCTTTGGATTTTGCTACCACTTGCTCATCATTGTTGTATGACTTATTGATCTTAATGAATTTCTTTGGTTTCTGAAACTTGTTAAAAATTATTGGATGTGACATCACTCTTATCCACCAGAGCCATTGGAGTAGTTCTCTCAAAGTGAATCACTTGAAACTGATAATTATGAAGCATTGTACATAATTAAGTAAAAGAAGAGATTTAGAAAGTAGAATCTGATCTCTATTGCCTTTTGTAAAATAGCAATGAAAATTCTTTAAGCATCAATATTAGGCATAGGATAAGAAATATGAGCACATAAATGCTTAAATCTACCAATGAAATTAGTCACATTTTCTTTAACACCTTGTTTACAATGCATTAAATCAGTCAAAGAAATCTTAGGACCAATGTTTTGAAATTGTTGAATGAAAGCATTGACAATCATTTGAAAAGAGTCGATAGAATAAGGAGGCAAAGAAAAATACCATTGCAAGGATTTGTCTCAAAAGGTTATAGTAAATAGTTTTTCCATGAACCTATGGTCATAAGAGAAACCGCTACAAAAGGTTTGAAATATTTTGACACATTAGCATCGCTAAATCTATTAGAGTTTTCTTGTCCTAACCATTGTTCAAATTTATCAAACTCATTGGAATGTTTTTGGACTTGCATAGCAAGAACTCATAAAGCCTCATCTTCATCATGATAAGAATGTAAAGAGTGTTTCTACATGATAGGATTGATGTCATTAGCATGTTGGTCTCATCAAGGTTCCTAGGAAAGAAAGAATTCTCAAGATCAAAGGAACCCATAAGCCTATGACTTCTCCTAACCAGAATGCTATAAGTAGGACTCAAAGTGATAGCACTCATGCACAAGGGAATGAGAGGAAAGATATAGATATAATGCAATTGTAAGAGACATTCAATCCAAGAAAAGAAGATCTTTTATGAAAAGTACATCTAACTATCAAATTCAAGTATGTAATGTAAACCATGCACAAGTGGATATATATATCTAAAGAAGAAGAACATAAAGGGAATCTAACACAAAAATCAGAAAGGAAATATAATAAGTTGGGTTCACCAAAATGTACAATAGGTGAACCTATAAGCACATAAAGGGAATATAACACCAAATTTATAATGGAAATGTAACACGTCGGGTTCACCAAAATGTACAATGGGAAAATAGGGAGACAATTGCAACATAAAACATACCAAGCAAATTACTTCCCCAATTCATGAATTGCACATTAGGAAGGAATAATATCTCACATGACTCAAGAGTTGATGCAAGAACTAATTGGAAATATGACTTGTCCTTCACTAAATAATGTAATTGAAATGAAAAGGGAATCATTATGTAATGCAATTGATATATTAGAAAAGTCACTAAAAGATGATTAAAATAGGCTAATAAAAACTGATATCGAGATAAAATTGAAAGAAATGAAAATAAGAAGATGAAACTAACATGTACCAAAAATTTCAGTCAAAAATGACAAGGACATGGTGAAATTTGATCTTGATGTAGGAGCATCTTGGGGTCCTGACAATCCTGTATCAATAGAAAATATTTTTTTTTGGTTCAGTAGCTTGTTGGAGACTACTTGGTAAAGTGCTCGGTAACTGCTTTGCTTGGTTGGTTGAAGGTTTTTTGTTTCACCACTTGGGCTTGGTTAATTTTTTTGGCTAGCTTCATTGACTAGGTCTCGATGGTTGTTCTTGGTTGCTTGGTGGTTAGCACCAACTGGTCTTTGTGCTTGGTAGTCGTTATCACTGAGCTGGTTTTTAGACATTGGATCTTCTAGCCGACATATGCATTTAATTTCCATAGTATAATTAATGTTGGGGTCTCTCATTGGGATGTGTGTGGACATAAATATGGGTCTTTGTTGTTTCTATGTTGGATCTTTAGGATCTTTAGTGCCAAACTCTTTTTTTGTCTCTTGTATATATTTAGTTTATGTTCTTAGTGTTGGAGGCAGTTTTGGTAGGAATTCTAACATAAGATTTGGATCACAGGTTTGGGACCTCACATAAATGAAGATTATTCTTTAAAGACTTGAATGTGTATTATCGTAACCAGGAAGGCCTTATAGCCTGACATGTATAATGTTTGATGAAATAATAATAATATTTGGCTTTCTTTCTCTCCCTTTTTGTTTTGTTGCTTCCGAATTGTTCTACAAGTTGGTCAGATAGATGGGAGTACCCTTGTGACGTAGGAGCATCTTGGGAAATTGGCAATCCTGCTAAACCAAAAATATGTTTGTTTTTGTTTAGAAGCTGCTCGGGAAATACTCTGCTTCTCAGGATTTGTTGTTCGGTAAAGTTTGTATGTTGCTTGGGTTCTATTGCTTGGGCATGCTTATTCCTATCGCTCAGTAATGCTTAGTTCTTCTACTCGAGTCATGTTGCTCGGGCATGCTTTTTTATTTTCTATTGCTCAGGTTTCTCTTTTGATGCTTGAATTTTGTTCCCTGCTTCTCGGTCATACTTGTCTCTATCGCTCGGGTTGGTCTTATGTTTCTTAGTTATGCTCTTACCGATAGTTACTGATTTTTGGTGATCTCCTACCCGTGTCTCTATCGCTCGGGTTGGTCTTATGTTTCTCAGTTATGCTCTTACCGACAGTTACTGATTTTTGGTGATCTCCTACCCGAGATGCTTATTTTTGGGAGTTGGATCTTTGGCCAACTTCTTTAGTTAATTTTTTTTTCTAAATCCATTTGGGGCCTCTCATTGGGATTTGTGTAGACCTAAATCTAGGTCTCTCTTATGGATTAGAGAACCAACCTATTTGGTGGACTCTTCTATATATTCTTTTGCATGTTCTTAGTTTAGGCAATGATTCTTAGAGCAAGAAGGAAAATGTTTAGATATTGAGATCAAAGGCCTGTGATCTCAGTTGTATGAATATCTTATTATAATTCATTGAATATATGGCCGAAATTGGGAAGGCTTTACAACCCTGCATGTAATGATTTTTATCAAGTTAATATAAAGGATTCCTTCTTTTCTTCTCTTACTATGTTGTTTTGCTTCCACATTGGTTCTACAAGGTGGTTTGGTAGTTGGGAGTGCCTTTGGCCCCATGTATGTTCCCCTCCTTGTGTCAAGTGGTATCTAAGCGTGGTGAGATCTAAGTTCCTTCTTGAAATCCTTACCTAGTTGGTATTATTTTGGGGTGGCAGATTGTAATCTGACCTACAATTGTAGAGGGGTTCAAGATGGTTCATGGGAGAGGAAATGCAGATCTAGGTCTAGCTGATATGCTTAGATAGATGGCTACTAGATTGGAAGCTGTTAAGATAGCCCAACATAGAAGAAGACATCTTGATGATGTTAGTGATGATAAAATGGAAGAGATTCAAGGCGAAGCTACACCTACACCTATGATGAATCAGGAAGAAGAGAGATTCCTATGAGCTTTAACAAGTTTGAAATCCTCACCTTAGTTTAATCCTCCTGAGTATAGTGGAAAATCGGATTTTGATGAATTGATTGACATAATAACTGAGATGCAAAAGTATTTTAAATATGAGAATGTGGCAAAGGATAAGAAGGTGAAGATTGCAAGCACAAAGTTGAAAGGACATGCATCCCTATGGTGGGAACATATGCAATTGGATCAAAAGAAGAAAGGTAAAGAAAAAAGAAAGGTATGGGACAAGATGGTAAACAAATTGAAAGGAAATTTTTTACCTTGTGATTATAAGATTAACCTAATCCAGTGAATGCAAATTTTCAAGCAAAAAGAGAAATTAGTAAAAGACTATACTAAAGAATTCTACAGATTGGACATCATATCTAGACATGTTGAAGATGAAGTGGAAAGAGTAGCAAGATACTTGAATGGCTAGAGAAGTTCCATACAAGATGAAATCAGTTTGGTCAAGATGGAAAGCATTGAGGAGAAATACCAATTTTCCCTAAAAGCTGAGGAAAAGTTGAATAGAAGATATGAACAAAGACAAAGAGGTAGAGGTGGTAGACTCCCTAGACGAAGAGGTAGATCTCATGGTGAGAACAGTAGATATGAACCAGACAAGTAAAATTTAGACACATCTCAAGACAAAGGAAAGACTAAATGGAAAGGTGGAAATTCATATCGAGGAAGAGGTAATTACTCCAAAGGTGGTTATAGAAGAAAAGGATTCCATGTCACTTGTTACAATTGTGATGGAGAAGGACATAAATCCTTTGAGTGTACACATGTAAGAAAGAAAGGCAGTAGTAGCATAAATTCATTTGTGCAAGAGGAGTCACCAAATGAAGTTGAGAAGGAACAAAATTTCATGATCTGAAGAATACTATGGAGTGAGAAGGATATGGAAGATCCGATCAGAAAAAGTTTGTTCAAGACCAGATGTAGATTTGCAGACAAAGTTTGGAAAGTGATTGTCGACAATGGAATCTCGGATAATCTAGCATCTGAGGAAATGGTTGCAAATTTGCAATTGGATAGGATGAAACATCTAAAACCCTATCAGATCTCATGGATCAAGGATGATCGTACATTAATGGTGAGCGAACAATGTTTTGTGAATCTGAGAATTGGCAAGTATTATGATAAGGTGTTGTGTGATATTATGCCTATGGATTGTTGTCATATTTTTTTTGGGTAGACCTTGGCAATATGATAGACATACTATACATGATGGAAGATTGAATAGATATTCTATTTGGGTTGATGGTAAGAAACAAGTTTTGTTACCTTTGGTTGAAGAATCTATTGGTTAGATATGCACATCTGTGAAAGTTTGTCTGATGGAAGGTAGATAGTTTGTTAAAGATTTGAAAAGAAATGATATATGTTATGCTTTGATTCCTAACAAACCAAGTAAGAATATAGAGGATGACATTCCTGTAGAAATTAGAAAGTTACTCACTAAGTACAAGGAGATAATTTTAGATAATGTACCTGATGGTTTGCCACAAATGAGAGATATCAGTCATTGTATGGATCTGATTCCTGGAGCTAGTTTACCCTACAAAGCACCACATCGGTTAACACCTACCAAAAATGAAGAGTTGAACTGACAAGTTCATGAATTGTTGAACAAAGGTTTGATCCGAGAAAGTTTGAGCCAATGTGTAGTACCTATTGTATTGGCACCTAAGAAGAATGGAGAATGGTGATTATGCACTGATTCTAGAGAAATCAATAAGATCACAATAAAGTATAGGTTTCCTATACTGAGAACGGATGACATAATGGATTTTTTGAGTGGAGCAAGATATTTTACCAAAATTGATTTGAAAAGTGGATATCATCAAATCAGAATCAGAGAAGGAGATGAATGGAAGACTTCTTTCAAGACAAAAGAAGGTTTGTATGATTGGTTGGTTATGCCCTTTGGTTTAACTAATGCACTGAGTATATTTATGAGGTTAATGAATGAATTTCTGAAGAAATTCTTGAATAAGTTTGTGATTTTATATTTGGATGATATTCTGATATTCAGTAAGACTAGAGAAGAGAATTTGATGCATATAGGGCAAGTATTGCAGAGATTGAAAGAAGAAAAGTTACTAATAAATCTGAAGAAGTGTTCCTTCATGAAAGAAGAGCTTGTGTATTTAGGCTTTGTGATTTCAGCAGATGGTTTGAAGATGGATCCTGAGAAGTTTGAGGCTATATTGAGCTGGCCTACACTTGAAAATGTCACTGGGGTAAGATCATTTAATGGATTGGCAATTTTTTACAGGAAGTTTATCATAAATTTTAGTTCTATTTGTAATGCTATGACTAAGACAATGAGAGGAGATAAAACAAAATTCAAATGGACACAAGGAGATGATAAGTGTTTTGAAACTTTGAAGCTGAAGGTTGCTAAATTACCTATGTTAGCCTTACCCAATTTTAAGAAGGTATTTCAAGTTGAATGTGATGCAAGTGGAAGTGCAATTAGAGTTGTGTTAACTCAAGAAGGTAAACCTATTGCTTTTTTTAGTGAAAATTTGAATGATGGAAAAAGGAAATATTTTTTCTATGATCAAGAGTTATATGCTATTGTTCAAGATATGAAGAAATGGAGACATTATTTGATGCCAAATGAATCTGTGTTGTATATTGATCATAAGGCTTTACAGTATTTGGGTAGTCAACATAAGTTGAATCAGAGACATATGAAATGGGTAGAATATTTACAGAGATTTACATTTGTGATCAAGCACAAGAGTGGAGTTTCTAACAGAGTTGTTGATGCCTTGAGTAGAATAAGATCTTTATTGAATGAAATGAGAATTGAAGTTGTTGGTTTTGATGACATGAGTAAATTGTATGAAAGGGATCCTGATTTTTTAGAGCAGTGGAGAGTGTGTAGAGAACCTAATTCAAATAATTTAAGTAAGTATGAATACTATTTCATTCAGGAAGATATGTTGTTCAAAGGTATTCAGTTGTGCATACCAAGAGGTTCAATGAGAACTATCTTGATAAAGGAGAAATATAGTAGTGGATTGGCTGGACACTTTGGTATTGATAAAACATTGAGTTTGCTGAAGGAGAGCTATTTTTGGCCTCAATTATTTAAGGATATTCATAAATTTGTGAGAAGTTGTGGATTTTGTCAAGTTGCAAAAGGAGTGAGTCAAAATATTGGTTTGTATATTACTATTCCTGAGAAACCTTGGACTGAAATCAACATGGATTTTGTTCTTGGCTTACCTAGGACAGCAAGAGGTAATGATTCTATATTTGATATGGTGGATAGATTTTCTAAGATGACACATTTCATAACATGTAAGAAAACATTAGATGCAGTACACATAGCAAATCTTTTCTTTAAGGAAATTGTCAGACTGCATGGATTACCAAGGAGTATCATCTCTGACTGAGACAGTAAGTTTGTTAGCTATTTTTGGAGAACACTTTGGAAGAATTTGGACACTGAGTTAAAGTTTAGTTCTACATTTCATCCACAGACTGATGGGAAAACAGAGGTTGTAAACTGAAGTTTGGGTAATTTGTTGAGATTCTTAGCTGGAGACACACCAAGTAATTGGGATTTGATGTTGGCACAACCAGATTTTACATACAACAGTTTAGTGAATAGAAGCACTGGAAAGACATCTTTTGAGATTGTTCATGGCACACAACCAAGGGATATATCAGATTTGAGAGATATTGTTGGAGAAGAGAAAAGAAGTGTTGAAGCTGAAGAATTTGCAGAATTTATGAACACATTGCATGAAGATGTAAAACAGAAGCTAGAGAAAATTAATCAGAAATACAAAGATAGTGCAAACAGATCAAGAAGACATAAAACATTTGAAGTTGGTGATGGAGTAATGGTTCATTTGAAGAAAGGAAGATTTACTATTAGAACATATGGTAAAGTGAAGATGAAGAAATTTGGTCCTTGTAAAATACTGAGAAGATTTGACAGTGGAAATGCTTATGAAGTTGAATTACCTGATGACATGGATATATCTCCTATATTCAATATCTCAAACTTATATGAATATTATGAACCTGATGAAGAAGTAGCAGTACCAAGTGATTATCCTAAGAAGAAGATAGAGGAAGTTGAAAAGATTTTGAAATAGAAAGTTGGCAGAAGAACAAGAGGAAAGGAATACATGGAATATATGGTAAAATGGAGGAACGGACCGATTGATGACTCATCTTGAATTTCTCAATCTAACTTGGATTCATTTTAGGTTGGACTTGATACATGATTCGTGGAATTATTTCTTGTAACCCCAGGTGTCCGATTGAGGAACATCTTGGGTCATTGGCAATCCTGCTCAACCAAAAAGATGTTTGTTTTTGTTTTGAAGCTTCTCGGTAAATACTCTTCTACTCGGGCTCTATTGCTAGGTAAAGTTTGTTTGCTACTCAGGTTCTATTTCTCGGGCATGCTTATTCACGTTACTGGGTAATGCTTAGTTATGTTGCTCAGATCCTATTTCTCAGGCATGCTAGTTTATTTTCTGTTGCTCGGGTTTCTTTTCTGACGCTTGGGTTCTATTCCCTGCTGCTCGGTCATGCTTGTCTCTATCACTTAGGTTGGTCTTCTATTGCTTGGTTATTCTCTTACCAATGGTTACTAATTTTTGGTGATGTCCTTCCCGAGATGCTTATTTTTGGGAGTTTGTTCTTTGGCCAACTTCTTCAGTTAATTTTCATTGCTGAATCAATTTGGGGTCTCTCATTGGGATCTATGTGGACCTAAATCTGGGTCTCTCTTGTGGATTTGAGCGTCAACCTCTTTCGTGGACTCTTGTATATGTTCTTTTGTATGTTCTTAGTTTAGGCAATGATTCTTAGAGCAAGAAGGAAAATGTTTAGATATTGAGATCGAAGGTCTGTGATCTCTTTTATATGGAGATCTTATTATAATTCATTGAATATATGGCCAAAACATGCAATGCCTTACAGCCTGGCATGTAATGATTTTGATCAAGTTAATATAAAGGATTCCTGCTCTTCTTCTCTCACAGTGTTGTTTGGCTTCCGCATTAGTTCTGCAAGGTGGTTTGGTAGTTGGGAGTGCCTTTGGCCCCATCTCCTTGCCCCTCCTTATGTCACCTTGGCCCTAGTTTTCCTTGCTCTCCTTGCGTCAGGTGGTATCAGAGAGAGGTTAGATCTTAAGGTTCCTTTTTGTGAACCCTAGTGATATTTTCTGTAGGGTAGAAAAGTGTGATCTAACCTACAATTGTAGAGGGTTTCAAGGTTGTTCATGGGAGAGGAAATGCAGATCCAGTTCTAGCTTATATGCTAGGATAGATTGTTGTAAGGTAAGAAGTTGTTGAGATAGCCCACTACAAAGGAAGACATCTTGAGGATGTTAGTGATGATGAAGTTGAAGAAGTGCAAGGAGAAGTTATACTTGCACCTATGATGGATAAGGAAGAAGAGAGATTCATGTGAGCATTGACAAGTTTGAAGTATACACCTTAGTTTAATCCTCCTAAGTATAGTGGAAAGTTGAATTTTGATGAGTTGATAGACTAGATAAATGAGATGGAAAAATACTTTGAATATGAGAGTGTATCAGAGGAGAAGAAGGTAAAGATTGCAAGTAAAAAGTTGAAAGGTCATGCATCCTTATAGTGGGAGCATCTGCAATTGGGTCAAAAGAAGAAGGGTAAAGACAAGATCAAGGTATGGGACAAGATGATAAACAAATTGAAATGAAAATTTCTACCTTGTGATTACCAGATTAACCTAGTAAATGATTACACCGAGGAATTTTATAGATTAGACATCAGATCTGGACATGTTGAAGATGAAGTGGAAATAATAACAAGATATATGAATGGATTAAGGAGTTTTATACAAGATGAGATCAACTTGGTAAAGATGGAGAGTATTGAAGAGGCATATAAATTTTCCCTAAAAGCTAAGGATAAATTGAACAAAAGGTATGAGCAAAAGCAAAGAGGAAGAGGTAGACCTTATGGTGAAAATAGTAGATCTGACCAGGACAAAAAAAATCAAGATACACATCAAGACAAAGGTAATACCAAGTGGAAAGGTAGAAGTTCATTCTAAGGAAGAGGCAAATAATCCTAAGGTGGATATAGAAGATGAGGGTTCCAAGGAAATTTTTACAATTGTGGTGAAGAAGGACATAGATATTTTGAGCGTACACATGCAAGAAAGAAAGTTAGTAGTGGTAGAAATGTTTTGGTGCAAGAAGAGTAACCGAATTAACCTAAGAAGGAAGGAGACCTAATGGTGGGAAGAATATTATGGAGTGAAATGAAAGATCCTATAAGGAAAAAAAATTTCAAGATGAGATGCAGAGTTGCATACAAAGTATGGAAGGTAATTGTTGATAGTGGAAGCTTGGAGAATCTGGCATCAGAGGAAATGGTCACAAATTTACAGTTGAAAAGAATGAAGCACCTGAAGCCCTATCAAATTTCATGGATCAAGGATGAGTATACATTAATGGTGAGTGAAAAAGGTTTTGTGAATCCAAAAATTGGAAAGTATTATGATAAGGTGTTGTGTGATATTATGCCTATGGGTTGTTGACATATTTTATTGGGTAGACCTTGGCAATATGATTGACATGCTATACATGATGGAAGAGTGAACACATACACTATTTGGGTCGATGATAAGAAGAAAATATTGTTACCTTTGGTTGAAGAATCTATTGGAGAGATATGTACATCTGTGAAAGTTTGTTTGATGGAAGGTAGATAGTTTGTTAAGGATTTGAAAATGAATGATATCTATTATGCTTTGATTCCTAACAAACCTGAGTAAGAACACAAAAGATAAAGTTCTTGATGAAGTTCATAAATTTCTCACTGAGTACAAGAAGATCATTTTAGATAATGTACCTTATGGTTTTCCACTGATGAGAGACATTAGTCATTGTATGGATCCAATTCATGGAGCTAGTTTTCAAAACAAGGCACCAAACTGGTTGACACCGACCGAGAATAAGGAACTCAACTGATAAGTTAATTAGTTGTTGAACAATGGTTTGATCAGGGAAAGTTTGAGTCTGTTTGTAGTACCAGTTGTTTTAGCACCTAAGAAGAATGGAGAGTGGTGAATGTGCACTAATTCAAGAGCTATTAACAAGATCACAGTTAAGTATAGATTTCCTATATCCGGGATGGATGATATAATAGATTGTTTGAGTGGAGCAAAATATTTTACCAAAATTGATTTAAAGAGTGGATATCATCATATCAAAATCATAGAAGGTGATGAATGGAAGACTTCTTTCAAGACAAAAGAATGTTTGTATGAGTGGTTGGTTATGCCCTTTGGTTTAACTAATGCACCGAGTACATTTTTGAGGCTAATGAATGAAATTTTTAAGAAATTGGAATAAATGTGTGATTGTATACTTGGATGATATTCTGATATTCAGAAAGAATAGAGAAGAGAATTTGATGCATATAAGACAAGTGTTGCAGAGATTGAAAGAGGAAAAGTTGTTGATAAATTTGAAAAAGTGTTCCTATGAAAGAAGAATTTATGTATTTAGGTTTTTCTATTTCAGCTGATGGTTTGAAGATGGATCCTGAGATGGTTGAAGCTATACTAAGTTGGGCTAAACTTGAGAATGTCAGTGACGTAAGATTATTTCATAAATTTCAGTTCTATTTGTAATACTATGACTGAGACAATGAGGGGAGACAAAATAGAATTCAAATGGACACATGGAGCTGATAAGAGTTTTCAGACTTTAAAACAAAAGGTTTTTGAACTACATGTGTTAGCCTTACCTGATTTCAATAAGGTATTCCAGGTTGAATTTGATGCAAGTGGAAGTGTAATAGGAGTTGTGTTGACTCAAGAAAGTAAACAAGTTTCTTTCTTTAGTGAAAATTCGAATGATGCCAAAAGAAAATATTATGTCTATGATCACAAATTCTATGCTATTGTTCAAGTGTTGAATAAATGGAGACATTATTTTATGTCGAGTGAATTTTTTTATATACTAATCATAAGGCTTTACAATATTTGGGTCGTTAGAATAAGTAGAATCAAAGGCATATGAAATGGGTAGAGTATTTGCATAGTGTAATCACCTAAAAATGGTCACCTTAACCCTAGACCCCCAATCTCAGCATTTAATCAAGAAACCATAACCTTGATTAAACTTAAGTCCTAAATCAAACAGGCAATTATCGAATTCAAACTGATCTAACCTAAACCCTAGGTCCTAATCAATCATCGTACTTGATTAATTAATTAATTCCTAAAATCAAATTACATTGGCAAATAAACATTATGTTAATTATTTAATTGATATTATGACATATTAATTAAATAAAAATTACAAAATTGTCAATTAAATCAAAAAAGAATTAAATTAATTATAAAATCATAAATGTGCATTCAAAATGAATTAATTTATTAAAATGCATATGACATCATCAAATCCAGTTAATTGATTTATCAAAATAGAAACAATCTAGTTCCACTCAGTTAACTGATTCTCTACTGTTTATCATTTTAGAAACATTTCAGTTAACTGTGAACTAATTTTGGAAGTTTCTAAAATAGTTGATCAATCAGTTCAGTCAACTGACTCTCTCGACCAATCGAATCACTTGCACATGGATTGTGCTTCTTCAATCAAATCTGAGCCACTCTTTGAAGTTCAATCTCGACCGTCGATTCAAGAGAGATTTCTATAAAAGAGAAACTCTTTTCCTTCACAAAGGATCCTAATCTTTTAATTAAAGTTATTATACTACATTTTTGTCTTAGCTTCTTGCATTCTTAGCATAACTTTTATTGTTGTTTTAATGTTAATCATGCAAATCTAATCTTAGAGAACATTTCCATTGGTGTATTAAAATGAATATCTCACACTCAATTTGGTGCTTCTAAAATGAATCCTAATTAGTTTTGAATG
>MU227308.1:49170-65755 GCA_018584345.1 Thuja plicata
TTGAATGAACAACAAACTGCACTTGCATTTAGATTAATCATTTACTTGCATTATCATAGATTTAAATCCTTCATTTAGGTCTTCGGTGTAGTCACTGAGCTTGCAATGACCTGAGAGCAAGCTCATAATCCTACCTTCTAGAAGGCAATAGGTCGATTCTTTCAGACATGCAGGGTGAATGAATCGATATTCATTCCTATATGTAGCTGAAGAGCAATGACTATGTTGAAGTGTTCTGCTAAGTAGAGGCCACTTTTAGCACGCACACATAGTTTCACATTTGGAATAAAGCATAAGAGTGGAGTTTCTAACTAAGTTGGTGATGCATTGAATAGAAGAAGATCTTTGCAGACTGAAATGAGAATTGAGGTTTTTGGTTTTGATGATATGAAGCATTTGAATGAAAATGATACTAGTTTCTGAGTAGTTGAGAATGTGCAGAGAACCTATTCCAAATCAATCGAGTAAGTATGAAGACTATTTCTTTCAAGAAGATATGTTGTTCAAAGTTATTCAGTTATGTATACCAAGAGGATCAATGAGAACTAATCGGATAAAATAAAAACATATAAGTAGTTGTTTGTCTAGACATTTTGGAATTGATAAGACATTGAGATTGCTTAAGGAAAGGTATTTGTGGCCTCAGTTGTATAAGGATGTTCATAAATTTGTGAAAAGTTGTGGAGTTTGTCAAGTTGCAAAAGGATTAAGTTATAATACCAGTTTGTATATCCCCACACTTGTCCCTTCGGCTAAGAAATTATAGGTGTTATTATCTGAAGAAATAATTCCCTTGTTCCCTAGAGATGACATTTTCATTTGGACCAAGAATTTGTCTAGTGCTTTCTCTATAAAATCTTCTTACACTCTCTTTCTTAGAGGTAATGTTGACACGGATAGCTAGAAGAAGGTATGGAATTCTCAGTTACAGCCAAAGATCATTTTTTTAGGTGGGTAACAATGCATGGAAAAATACTCACCCAAGACAATCTTATAAAATGTGGTTCCCAGCTTGCTAATCATTGTGTTTTGTGTAAAAGGGAAGAAGAGGCTATACAAATTTTTTATATTCATTGCCCCTTTTCTTCTTTTATTTGGCATGATATTCTTCATAGATTCAACATTCAATGGGTCTTCAATGAAAATCTCCAACAATTAATTTCAATTGGAAATGCCCTTCAAAACATCCCCTCAATGTACAACTTTGGAGGAAAATCCCTCTACACATCTCTTGGTATTTGTGGAAGGAGAGAAAGAATAAAATCTTCAGGGAATCTAAAAATTTGACTGATAATCTGTTGTCAATCTACAATAAGCTTCTTCTTGAAAATATCACAATTAGTAATTGGAAAATCCCCATGGAACCTCCTTTTCCTCAGGATTGTAAGTTGGATAAAAAATAGAAACTCCCAAGAATATTTTACAGGTATGACAACTCTAAAGTGGGAGGCCAAGAAAAATATTGTTTGGAAATCCCCTTAGCCCCCTTAGTTCAAATTCAATTTTGATGGTATGGCCATATTGGGAATTCTTGCTAGAGGAGGGATGATTATGGATCATATAGGTGTAACCACCCTAATTTGTTCTTCTCTAACCATAGACCCTATTTTCCCTAAGTGTGATCATACCCCTAATTATGTCAAGACAATTCTTCAATTTATTGGCATAATTCATTTAAATCAAATTTAATCTCCTAAGTGATTTAATCACTAAATTACATTCATTTCCTTAGCCAATTAAATCAAATCAATTCAATTCAATCAAAAGCATGGCTAAAGTAATTAATTAAAAGGAATTAAATAAATTCTAATTACAAATACATTTGCAAATGGGAAAGTCAAATCCCTAACCAATGGGAGTTAAATCACTTGGATCACCTCACATGGATCACCAAAGATTCAATCTCCTCCTCTCTTCCACTTTCAACTCTAGCCTCTCATTCACTAGATTCTTCTATAAATAGAATGAATTTTAAGCTCAATGGGCTCCTACTTCTTAATTATTAATTTCAAACTTATGCTGCAAATATTCTTAAAAATCTTAAATGCATTTTAGGTCATTCTTTCATAGCATTGTCATAATATTTCAATTTGGAGCTTTAAAATGAACATTTCTTGAGCATTTAGATTAAAAGCATTCAAATCTTCCATTCTAAGTTGTATATGTCACTGATTAATGCATAATCTGAGGGAAATTGTAGCATTATTCACACTCTTCTTAGATAGGAAACAATAGGTCAATTTTAGTGATTGATATACTTGCTAACTCTTATTTTTCACTAATATAATGACTTATTGAAGTGTTGTGTTGCAGACAAAAGGTACTAAAAAATAACACACCACATTTATGGCACCCACTATGGGGCTAAATCTTAGATTTTACCTTACTTTATATTCATTTTTGGCTGATTTGTCTTCTGTATTTTCAGGTATAGAGTCACCTTTAGTCACCAAGGCTCACATCTAGGAAACCAGGAGCTTAATAAGAATCTGAGAAAATGTAGACATAAGATATCCAGCTTGTGAGAAACAAAGCCTTCAATCAAACAGTCCCGACTTAGTCAAGGAACTGTTTGTTGATCTCTAAGTTTTGTTGATCATTAGTGTCCCACACTTAGTCATTTATCTAGGCAGGTTAGTCGGTCATCACTATGACTGAGCTATCTAGTATAGGTCAAGCAGTAGTTATTTCCAAGCAGATAGTAGTTGCTGAGTTACATAGAAGTCATGTTAAGTTGATGAATCCATGCTGAACACCAGAGTCTTCATATGTCTAGAAAGATAGTTTTGTCATACATGTTAGGAATGGCACAAAATTGAAGGTAAACTATTTTGGGCTGACTTATTTGGGTATCTAATGTTTTCAACGGAGTTAATTACGCATTAAATCATTTGATCCGATATGTGGCATGGAGCCAATCAGAAAATGGGAATGCCCAAGCGGCATAAGTATTTGATCTTGATCATTGATCTAGATCTTAATGCCAGATCTGTAAGGTATATAAGATTTCTTCTTACCCTAATTTTGCAAGGTGTGTGTGCATACAAGAGATATATGCAAAGGGTTGTTTTGAGTTAAGAAGCATAGATCTAGTAGAGGAATAGAACAGTGAGCAACAGAGTAAAGTTATATAAAATTATTAGATCAGAGAAGGTATTGAAAAGAGGAGATCCCTTATTAGAATTTGTGTGCATATCGATGGATTAGACCTTGAGAAGATCCAAAAGGAAAATAACTCAATATGTAAGTTCGGTTCTCTGCTAGTTTGCATATTTTTCTATATACATAATACATTTCCTACTTTTGGAGATATTGTATGGAAGATAGACCAACCAATTACATAGTAGATCAATGTATTTATTGAGAAATTAGGTGGTAACTTTAATAATATAATGGGAACATACTTTTTGGAATTCAAGAAAAAGATGAGACTGAGAATTAGAGTTCCTAGATCACTAGTTGATAAATACTATGAGGAGATTTGTTTCCTAGTGGATACAGGTTTTACCTATGTTCAGGCAGTAGTGTCGAGGGTATCATGGCTAAAGCCATTAACTTATGAAGTAAATGTTGATGAGACATCTATAGCTATAACATCTCTACTAGCAGAGGAGATTGATGGATCAGCTAGACATTTTGGAAATTATGAGGAAGCTAAGTCCAAAATCTCTATGGATTTGAAGGTTGGCACTGTGGAGAGGAAAATTAAAAAGATTGTAAAAGACTTGAAGAAAATGGTTGGAATAGAGAGTGATGAAGAAATAGAGGATGCACCTTTGGGTTTATCAACATGACATGGAGAGGATATGTCTAGTGAAGAAGAGGAGAATGAAACTGAAGAAGAAATCACTATGAAAGATAAAGGAAAGAATCCAGTAGTTGCCAAGGAAAATAAACCAAGCCAAGCTAAATCTAAGGCTACCCCTTCTATTTATAATTGGCCTAGGACAAGGGCATCAATTATTTAATCTCTTGTCAAGACAACTAAGGTATATACAAAAAAGAATGCTTGGGAGAGTAGTTCAGGGAAAATAAAATAAGTTGAAACAAAGGTTGTGCCGAGCAAACTTCAGAAAAGACCAAGGAGGAAAATAATATTGGAGCACAAAGATGATGAGGAGAAGATAGATACAGATGAACCTAGTGACATACCTACATCATCACATAAACCACTGACCAATATTGATGAGGTATGAAAGAACATAAGAAGTACTACTGGATTAGCAGGATTTAAGTTTATCAAGTATGAGAAGCAAAGCATAGCAGACAAGCATAAGATTCAGGAAGCACTATTAGATATGATGGGTACATTCAAGATGACACCTGTAGAGATAGGAGACCTTGTCCCCACATAAATTTATGATATTTTATCACAAAAGTGGCAATATGCATTGATGACTAAAAGATAGATAAGGGAAGGGACGTTAGCTAAGGTCATTCCTGGATTAACCAAGAAACAGATAGCCAAATTTATTGAATAATATCAAAGGAAGTTTATTCCCAAACAAAGAGCTTATGCAATTCTAAAAATTGATTTTGAAGGTGTAGTTTAAAAAAGAACCAAAATTTGGAAGGAAAATTTTTGGCTATTGACTAAGAAGGAGGATAAGAAAGGTGAAGGCACCTCAGAGAAAAAGGAAATGGAAGACCAAATTGCTACTAATCAGAAAGAGACTGATATGGAACTGGAAGAGCAAACAGACAAAGGGAAAACTATAGATCTGATAGTGGACAATCCCATTGACACTACACTTGGAGATAACAACAATTTGGATGCCAAGGATCAAAATGAGCCGGTAGACATAGGTATGCAATTGCCTATTCGAACAACTAAGGCTGAGATAGAGAAAGAAGGACAAAAGGAGGTAACAAATAATAACCCGCCTATTTTAGAGGTTGTGCAAACATTCTTAGATAGTGGAGATAAGATGGAAGAAATTTCAAACAAGCCTACAGAACAAGAGGCTATACAAGTGTTGGTGGATCTACCACACTCTATATCATCTACTCCTACTAGACCTAAAATTGGGAATATACCTGATTAGAAGGTAATCTTGTCTCAGTTGCAAACTAAAATTGAAGTTAATACTGATAAAGGAAAGTATATTGAAGAACCTAAGATGAGTATCATCTCACCAGAGCTCAATAAGAAGAAGCTAAACAAGAAGAAGTCACCGAACTTAAATGTCACATTAGATGAAGTTATTGTGATTCCTAAATGGGATCCAAAGAACTTGTCATATGAGCAGATTTAGACTCTTCAAGACCTATTAAAGAGGAAGAAGAAACAAGAGGAAATGAAGAGGGAGGATAAGCAGAAGCAATTCCTCCATGATATAAAGGATATTTTTGTTAAATCATTTGACATGGAAGATGAAAATCAACAAGCACCGATTCTGGAATAGTTAGTTCACATTGTGCAAAAGTGAATGATGAAAACATTGAGGCCAATAAAAATTTGTTGCAATGGTCTGAGAGAAAATATGAGAAAAAATTCTTGGAGAAGATATCAGAAGAGATTGCTACCAAACAGGTTGAACTTTCTTCTCTTGTTGACATTCTGGAGGAAGTTGCAAATAATGTTTACTCTTTGTACAAAAAGTTATGTGATATAAAATTCTTTACAAAGGATAATCAATAGCTTATTGAGAAGTTGTAATTAGATTTAAAGTCAACAATGAGCTCATTGAGCATGGATGCTAGTTCTAGCTCCATACATTTTTGATAGGTTGACTCATGCACAAATGAGGTTAGCCGAGCTTATGGCTGAAGATGGTCGAATAAGGGCCAAGTTGATAATGATTCAGACTAACCTGATACCTCATTTGGAGGTTATTTAGAAGGAACTTGCAGCTGCATGTGAATTAGTCAAGAGAGATCCTCATCTCTCTATTGTAGATAGTTTGATAAGTCTAGCTGGTGAGCTAGAAATTAAGTTACAGGTTATGAAGTTTGTTAAGGATAGTTGGGATACAACATTTGCATTGATATTACAGCTTCATAAGCCATTTTTGGATAAATATAACTTAACCCCTACATATATCAGTGACAAAAACAAGGGGGAAATAGGTAAGGAAACAAACAAAGGCTGGAAACATCAGGCATAATATTTTTTTTTGGCATGTACACTATATAAATATTCTATGAAGTCTGAAGTATAATCTTAGGGGGAGTATGTTATGTACTTAGGAAAATTTTGTTTATATAAAGAAATGATAAGTGCTTTTGCCACTAATATCAAAGGGGGAGATTTTTGATCTCTAAGTTTGCTTGATCATTACTGTCCCACACTTAGTCATTTATCTAGGAAGGTTAGTTGGTCATCACTGCGACTGAGCTATCCAATATAGGCCGAGCAGTAGTTATTTCTAAGAAAATAGTAGTTATTGAGTTACACAGAAGCCGAGTGAAGTTGATTAGTCCATGTCGAGCGCCAGAGTCTTCATATATTGAGCAAGACAATTTTGTCATAGATGTCAGGAATGGCACAAACTTGAAGGTAAACTATTTTGGGCCGACTTATTTGGGTATTTAATGTTTTTAATGGAGTTAATTATGCATTAAATCATTTGATCCAATACGTGGCATGGAGCCAATCAGAAAATTGGAATGCCCAAGCGGCATAAGTATTTGATCTTGATCATTGATCTAGATCTCAATGCGAGATTCGTAAGGTATATAAGATTGCTTCTTACCCTAATTTTTCAAGGTGTGTGTGCATACAAGAGATATATGTGAAGGGTTGTTTTTTTTTAAGAAGCATAGATCTAGCAGAGGAATAGAGGAGTGAGTAGCAGAGTAAAGTTATATTAGATTATTAGATCAGAGAAGGTATTGAAAAGAGAAGATCTATTATCAGCATTTGAGTGCATATTGAAGAATTAGACCTTGAGACATTCTAACAAGTGTATCAGGTGAAATCTCTTAACAGAGTGGTTCTAGCAGACCTTTCTAAATCTCTTAGCCAAGTGCTTACTTTGTTGTAAGTTTAAATCCTTTTGCAAGGTAGATTGTAATGATTTGTAGCTCTTAACCGAGTAGACCTTTAATCAGGTAGATTACAATATGTGATCAAATTTTGTATCCCTAATAGGCACACTTTACTTTTGTGGTAGTGAAGATTTTTGTGGTATCATCCCCACCCTAGTTTTACCTTATTGGGTTTCTGGGTTACCAAATTCTGTTTCTTAAGTTATTTATTTTATGTTATGGATGCTACTAGTTGATAGATAAATTATATTTATGGTATGGTTGTGGATCATTTTGTTTTAAGAGATAAAAGATATAATATCTAATTCACCCCCCCCCCCCTCTTAGTATCTTTCTTTCCCATCTTGTATTTTCAACACTGTCATGCCTTTAGTCTTTTNTCTAATTCCCCCCCCCCCCCCTCTTAGTATCTTTCTTTCCCATCTTGTATTTTCAACACTGTCATGCCTTTAGTCTTTTGATGACGAAGTCATTTTAATGTTGTTTTGAGCAAGAATTTGCTTGATTTAAGTGTGATCATTCCCCCTCATAAATGAAATCAAAGGAAAATGAATAAATCCCTCTGTAGAATGATATGTCACTTGAACTGATCAATTGAATCGAGAAAGAATCAACTTAGAAGAAGTGAAGAAATGAAGGTTTGTTAAGAGAAAACACAATTTTACCAAGTTAATCATATTTAAAATGTGAGTTTTGAGTTTGATAAATTGATGTTAGACCAATATTGTGATGAATAATGTGTAATTTGATAATATAGAACCCGAAAAACTGATTGTGTAAAGCATGCGAATCATTTTCGGAACATATGGAGCAATTCTGCATTTTTGGTGGCTGTCATAAAAAATTTACTGTGTTGTGTATAACATTGTCTATGCATTTGATTTCATTCTTGATTGATTAGAAAGAGAACAAAATTGCATTTGAGTTGTCTGGGAGGAGTTCCAGAGGTCCTAAATAGCTAAAAAAGTCAAATATATATCCCAAAATTCCCTTTTTACCCATTCATTTTCACATTTATCCTTTGCAATTCTTAGAGCTCTATAGAAAAGATGGTGGTCCCCATGGAGAAGCATCACTTCAAGCTCGCCCGACTACATCACCGCCCAGCTAACTACCCACCACCAATAAGTTCTTGAAATCCTACATGTTCAAATTTTAAGATTCCAGTTTTATGCATTTTTGTAGTAGTTATAGGCATTTTAATTCTTCATCGTTTCCAGTATTTGTGATTGTGTCCAGTTAATCCCGCACTACATCCTATTTTCCACCAAATTTTTGTGTCGTATCCCATTTTTATTGGGTCATTTCCAATTTTTTCATTTTCATCACATTTGGTAGTTGAAAATAGGATTTTCAAGGTTATTATGTCCTCTGAAAATAGGCTCGCACGCCGCATCTAGCATTACATCCTGTTAAAACAAGATCTCTTCCCGAATGCCCCATCACATCCCAGAAATATTGGATTGCATCTTGTAAAAGGGATTGCACCCCCTAGAAATAGAGTTATTTTTAGTTTTAGACTTGGTTTTCTTCCAATTTTGATTGTTTTTCATCTGTCTGATGATCAGAAACACTTAGTTGATTACTTTTCTGCTTAGTTGCCTTAGTTAGAGTGTTGATCTGAACTTGTAATTGCTATCTTCTTAAACAGTTTCCTTTTGAGGTTGTATCATTCTAAGGACCGTACCCTAGTCATGTCCTTTCTTTGTCTAGATATTTGACCGGTGACGAGGTAGAGATAGTCACTCAAGTAGGATTACTGTCATTGAGAGATTTACCCAACATTAGGGTAAATTGGGGGTTTTTGACTGCTCTGGCCGAGAGATGGTACTTAGAGCACAACACCTTCTATCTCCTAATCGGTGAGATGACCATCACTCCCAAGGATGTGTGGTTCATCCTTTGAGTTCCTGTTATGGGTCAAGAGGTGTAGTTTGAGTTGACTTCTACTACAAATTTTGCCACGGCTCGATGGTTCTTCAAAGATTATTCTATAGCTTGTCAATACCTCACTTGGTATTACATGTGTGATCATTACGATCATCTTCCTGTGTTTTTGTCTGGATTTATTGGAGGCATTCTAATGCCTGATAGTGGATAGCACAGATTTATGGTTGGCTGGGTTGACATGTTGGAGCAGATGGTAGTATCTTCTCATAGATTTGCATGGGGTAGCTACATATTGGCCCATATTTATAGAGAGTTACACAAGATAGTATATCAGTATTCATGCAGTATGACTATTGGTATCATGTATTACAAATTTAGGCCAAGGAGCATATCCCTATTACATGACTGATAGTTGATAGGTAGTGCTTAGATCAGTAGTCGTATGTGTATATCTACTTAGTTTGGATACAACAACCCCATTTGGACAAGGTAGAGTATTGGCGCTGAATTTTTTTATGATATGATAGTAGTTGTGTGGCGACCATACCTTGACTGCAAGGAGAGGGTCTCAGATAGGCGACAAATGCCTTATTTTTTTCAGACTAGGTTTTTGATCGGTCGGACCATATACATAGTAGAGAGTTTCTTGGTGACATGAGTATTGAGGCAGTATGACCACGTGCAGGGAAGGTACTAGGATTTATCAATATATGCACGGATTTGTGATAAGGAGCCACTGTGGGGTATTCGCTTGGTATATGAGACTGTGCAGTGTGCTACTAGAGATATGGTAGCAGTTGGTTGGGACCACCTTGCAGATGTTGCAAATGCAGGGTGTTTAGATGGATATATTTCTCAGATGTTACTACATCTATTCCCATGTTTTATAGCTCCTGATGAGGTAGTTCCTCAGATTGAGGACCCTTTAGACTATGATCCTACTGATGATCAACCTATTAGAGGTAGAGGGGGATCATAGAGGGATAGGATAGATGGGGGAGGGATGGTGGGAGAGATGGTGGGAGGCAAGATGGGAGGTACCCTCCTCCAAATAGAGGACAAGGTCCAGATGATCAGGATGATGGAGGAGATGATAGGGATGGGTGTGAAATGGGATGTGGAGAGGGTGCTAGTGGAATATGGACTCATCTCATATATTTTTCTCCTTAAAGAGATCTAGGTCCATTTCTCACTAGAGACCAACAGAGACAGCGACAATGACAACAAGACACTCAGCAGGATAGGCCACAAGATAGACCTTTAGTATAGGATATAGGCAGAGGCTCCAACAAAGATGGTGATGCTTTATCACATGTGAGCATGAGTGTGAGAAGCTCAAAGATAGGGTCACAACTTTGGAGGTCTTACTTGCAGATAGGGATGTACAGCTCGAGTGTCTGAGAGCTGAGAGAGATAGGTAGGGTGAGATGCTCAGAGCAGAGTGAGATACTCATGCTCAGATTGTTACTCACCAGGGATAGAGAGCAGCTTATTACTTTGGTTTATATCATGTTGTGGTTCTAGAGGGTCAGAGAGCACCTTCATATTCATGCATAGACCAATAGTCATAGGGGGCAATGCCTCCACTAGCTCCTTTTGTACCACATCCTCCTCCTCCTCCTCCAGATCAAGGAGAGGGTGGGAGTCAGACCTAATTCTAAATTTTTTCATATTTTGAGATATATTGTATATCATGGTCCTTCTAAGATCATTCATTGTATTATGACTTTTATACATGTATATCTAATTCACATTAATACTCTGATGCTCTTTTGTAGATAGTTCCATATTTTTGATCTGTTCCATATCTAATATATCTGAGATAGTTGTTCCTGATCTTGATATGTTCATGGGTTCTCTTGCTTTGATAAATTTTTAGATTAATGCACATGTGATTATGATATCGGTCTTGTGATGAGTTAGATTATATTTAATGATAACATCATTTATGCTCTTTGATTTATTACTGATATATAAATGTGTTTCAAATGATGCTAAGTGAGTATGCAAATGTATGTTTTTGAGATTTTCTTTATGCAAATAAAGGTATGGATGCACTCAGGATGTAGAAATAAATGCAATGTTTGAATTCTTTTTTTTTTGTCTTTTCTCTTTCTCATTTATGAATGCAGAATGTATGTCATGGAAATGCAATGACATTAATATTAGTAATATAGATTTTTGATTAACTTGGATTTAGGATGAATCAAGAAATCATTTTAAGCTCAAGTGTTTTATGCTTTTATTTTCAAAATGAATCATGCAATCTTTAAATGCAACTACATGCATAATCTTAAGACTGTCACTAATTTGTATACATTGTAGAATTTTATCATCATGGGGCATTTTTGTAACAGACATCACCTGATAGTACAACTGTCACTAATACCCACTGGTATCATGAAAGTATGAATACTATGTGTATTGGATGCAATGTCAGAAATAAACTTAAGCATCAAGGCATAGAAGCCAGGATGACAAGGTAGTCATCTCATTTTACTATTATGAATCAGTTTATGTTCTAAGGTAATGTAAGATATGTGACCCATAATGACCTTTAAAATTCATCTCCTTGGGTACATCATGTTTCATACACCTTAGTGAGAACCTTATTTAGAAAAATAGAAAAGGAAATTGTTTCAACCTCACCGTAGTTTACACATAACTAGGATCAAGATATATGCAGCTATACACTAAGGTTGGCAGCCCTTACAATAAACATCCAAGTTAGGTGAAATTTATAGGATCATTGAAACAATCACCATTCACAGAAAACCAAGAAAATGTCATGCCCCCTGTCCTTGCGACTCTGTCTTTGAATAGATGTCATGGAGTAACTCGGAAGACATAGCAATTGCCAATTGATAATCAATCAAAGAAAATTCATAACCACTTAGATTCCCCTAGTGTGAAACATCATGGGAACATAAAAGAATCATAATCAAACCAAGATTAGAGTATGTGTTTAAGTAGTATTGAAAAATATTGTAGATTCATTTTTCAAGCGCAATAGAGATTTATCAATCAGAATTTAGAAATAAGCAATATGTTTTTCATGTCTAAGTATATGAGATTAACTTTGTCAGCAATTGCAATCCAATGTATTGTTTAGGAACACTATTTGATTAAAGTGTTGAGAAACATGAGTATGTTTTTTATTAAAGTGTTGAGAAACACTAGGTCGTTGAAATTCTTTGATTAAATTGTTGAGAAAAACTAGATCGTTGAAATTTCATGATTAAAGTGTTGAGAAACACTAAGTCATTGAAAGTGTTTGATTAAAGTATTGATAAATGTGGTGTGTTATTTTGTGTACCTATTTTCTGCAACACAACACTTCAATAAGTTATTATATTAGTGAAAAACAAGAGTTAGGAAGCATATCAATCACTAAAATTGACCAATTGCTTCCTATCTAAGAAGAGAGTGAAGAATGCTATAATTTCCCTCAGATTATGCATTAATCACTAACATATACAACTTAGAATGGAAGATTTGAATGCTTTTAATCTAAACGCTCAAGAAATGTTCATTTTAAAGCTCCAAATTGAAATATTATAACAATGTAATGAAAGAATGAGCTAAAATGCATTTAAGATTTCTAATAATATTTGGAGCATAAGTTTGCAATTAACAATTAAGAATTAGGGGCCCATTGAGCTTAAAATTCATTCTATTTATAGAAGAGTTTGGTGAATGAGAGCTTAGGATTGAAAGTGGAAGAGAGGTGGAGATTGAATCTTTGGTGATCCATGTGAGGTGATCCAGGTGATTTAACTCCCATGTTAGGGGTTTGACTTTCCCTTTTGCAAATGGAGTTGTAATTGGGATTTTTTTAATTCCTTTTAATTACTTACTTTATCCATGTTTTTTATTTGTTTTTGATTGAATTGAATTGATTTGATTTAATTGGCTACTTGCTAATTAATGTAATTTAGTGATTAAATCACTTAGGAGATTAAATTTGCTTTAAATGAATTATGCCAATAAATTGAATAATTGTCTTGACATAATTAGGGGTATGATCAAACTTAGGGAAAATAGGGTCTATGGTAAGAGCAGACCAAATTAGGGTGGTTACATTTTCCCCTCTTTGAATTGATGTGCGAGCAGCGCATTGATTCAAAGAAAGTTTTGATGTTGACTTCAGAAAGTTTGAGAATTTTAGCACTTGATTGAATGAAATGTCTGATGAGATCAGTCTCACACTTGATTGAACTAAAACTGATAGAATTGACTTTAAACTTGATCGAACAAAGGTCAATAAGAAAAGATCTTAAAGATACCAATTTTGAACTTGTTTGTCATCCGAGAATTGATAATACCAACTCCAAAATTGATCAAACGAAGGTTAGTATAGAGCTTCTAGGAGCTTAACAAGAATCTGAGAAAAATTATACATAAGAAATCCATCTTGTGAGAACCGAAGCCTTCAATCCAACAGTTTGGACTTAGTCAAGGAACTGTCATGCCTTTATTCTTTTGATGATGAAGTCATTTTAATGTCATTTTGAGAAATAATTTAATTGATTTAAGTGTGATCATGCCCCCTCAAGAACAAAATCAAAGGAAAAAGAGTAAATCCCTCTGTAGAATGAAATATCACTTGAACTGATCGATTGAATCGAGAAAGAATCAACTTAGAAGAAATGGAGAAACGAAGGTGTGTTAAGAGAAAACACAATTTTACCAAGTTAATCATGTCAAAATGTGACTTTTGAGTCTGATAAAATGATGTCAGACCAAGATTTTGATGAATAATGTGCAATTTAATGATATAGAACCCAAAAAATTGATTGCGTAAATCCTGCGAATCATTTTTCAGAACATATGGAGCAATTCTGCATTTTTGGGAACTGTTGTAAAAATTTTAATATGCTATGTAAAACATCATGTGCGCATTCAAATTCATTCTTGATTGATCAAAAAGAGAAAAAAAATTGAATTTCAGTAGTTTGGGAGGAGTTCTGGAGCTCCTAAATAGCTCAAAAAGTCAAATATATATCTCAAAATTAACTTTTTACCCAGTCATTTTCACTTTTTCCTTTGTAATTTTGAGAGCTCTGTAGAGAAGATGTAATTCCCCATTGAGAAGCATTGACACAAGCTCGTCCGATGACATTAGCGTCTAGCTAACTACCCACCACCAATAAGTACTTGAAAACCTACCTGTTCAAATTTTCACATTCCAATTTTATGCATATTTGTAGTACTTATAGCCATTTTAATTCTAAATCATTTCTAGAAATTAGGAGCACATCCGGTTAATCCCGTGTTGCATCCTATTTTTCACCAAATTCCTGTGTTGTATCTTTTTTATTCTAGATTGTACCCCATTTTTACAATTTCATCGCATTTGGTTTGTGAAGATAGGAATTTAAAGGTTATCACGTCCTGTGAAAACAAGCTTGCATGCCACATCCCACGTCACATCCTGTTAAAATAGGATCGCTTCCCAGATGCCCCATCCCATCCCATAAATCTTGGATCACATCCTATAAAAAGGATTACACCCCGTAGGAACAAAGTTGTTTTTATTTTTAGACTTGGTTTTCTTCCAATTTTGACTATTTTTCATCTATCTGATAATCAGAAACACTTAGCTGATTACTTTTCTGCTTAGTTTCCTTAGTTGGATTGTTGATTTGAACTTGTAATTGCTATATTTTTAAATTGGTTCCTTTTGAGGTTGTATCATTTTTAGGACCGTACCCTGGTTGTGTCCTTGCTTTGTCTAGATCTTTGACTAGTGATGAGGTAGAGATAGTCGCTCGAGTAGGATTGTACTGTCACTGAGAGATTTACCCAACATCAAGGTAAATTAGGGGTTGTTGACTACTCTGGCCAAGAGATGGCACTTGAAGCACAACACCTTCCATCTCCCAACCAGTGAGATGACCGTCACACCCGAGGATGTGTGGTGCATCCTTGGAGTTCTTGTTATGGGTTGAGAGGTATAATTTGAGTTGACTTCTGTTATAGCTATTGCCACAAATCGGTGGTTATTCAGAGATAATTCTATAGCTCATCCATACCTCACTTGGGATTACATGTGAAATCATTACGATTGTCTTCCTATGTATTTGGTCGGATGGATTGGAGGCATTTTGATGCCTAATAGAGGACAGCACAGATTTATGCTTGGCTAGGTTGACATGTTGCAGTAGATGGTAGTATCTTCTCAGATATTTTCATGGGGTAGATGCATATTGGCCCATATTTATAGAGAGTTACATGAGATAGTACATCAGTATTCACAGAGTATGACTATTGGTATCCTTCTATTATAGATCTGGGCCTAGGAGCATATCCTTGTTACATGATCAATAGTTTATAGGCAACACTTAGATCAGCAGTCATATGTTTATATGTACTCGAGATGGACTCAGTAGCCCCATTTGGGCAAGGTAGAGTATTTGCACTATCTGTTCGATGATATGAATGTAGTTGTGTGGTGACCATACCTTGACTGTGAGGAGTGGGTTTTAGATAGGTGACAAATGCCTTATTTTTTTTAGAGAAGGTACTTGATCAGATGCACCAAGTACATAGTAGAGAATTTCTTGGTTACGTGAGTATTGAGAAAGTACAATTGTGTGCAGGGTAGGTACCAGGATTTGTCAGTATATGCCTGGATTTGTGACAAGGAGCCATGATGGGGTACTCAATTGGGATATGAGACTGCATAGGGTGCTATCATAGATATGGTTGTAGTTGATTGGGACCTCCTTGTAGATGTTGCAGATGTAGGGTGTTCAAACAGATATCTCATACAGATGCTCCAACATCTATTTCCACATTTTACATCTCCTAAGGAGGCATTTCCTCGCATAGAGGATCCATTAGACTATGATCCTATTGATGATCATCTCGTTAGAGGCAGAGGGGGAGCATAGAGGGAGAGGAGAGATGGTGGGAGGCAAGATGGGAGGCTCCCTTCTACGAACAGAGGATAGGGTCCATATGATGGAGATGATAGGGGTGGGGGTGTAGTGAGAGGTGGAGAGGCTTCCAGTTACAGATGGACTTTTCTCATATTCATTTATCCCTAGAGAGATCCAAGTCCACTGCTAACTAGAGAGAAGTATATACAACGATAGTGACAACAGGACACTCAGCAGGATAGGCCACAGGATAGGCCTATAGGACAGGATACAAGAAGAGGATCAAGTACGGATAGTGATGCCTTATCATAGAGTAAGTATAATCATGAGAATCTTAGAGCTACGTTCATGACATTGGAGGCCTTGCTTACAGATTGGGATGCACAACTTGAGCGCCTTAGAGGAGAGAGAGATAGACGAGGTGATATGCTCAGAGCAGAGCAAGATACTTAGGCTCAGATTTCTATACACCAGGGATAGAGAGAATCTTATTACTTTGGTTTATATCATGTTGTAGCTCCAAAGGGTCAGAGAGAACCTTCATATTCATGGATTTATCAATAGTCTGAGGGGGCAATGCTTCCACCAGCTCCATTTGTACCACCTCCTCCTCCTCCTCCATATCAGGGAGAGGGTGGAATTCAGACCTGATTTTGTATTTTGTTATATTTGAGACATATTGTATATTTTGATTCTTCTAAGATCATTCTTTGTATTTGACTAGTATACATGTATATCTTATTCACACTGATATTCTGATACTCTTTTGTAGATAGTTTCCACATTTTTTATCTATTCCATATCTGATATATCTGAGATAG
>MU227308.1:65933-99017 GCA_018584345.1 Thuja plicata
TTAGGATGTAGAAATAAATGCAATGCTTGAATGTTTTGTTTTTGTCTTTTCTATTTCTCATTTATGAATGCAAAATGTATATGGATATGCAACGACATTAATATCAGTAATATTGATTATGTAATTAACTTGAATTTTGGATGATACAAGAAATCATTTTAAGCTCAAGTCCTTATGCTTTTATTATTTTTAAATGAATTAGGAAATCTTTAAATGCATCTACATGCAAACTCTTAGGACTGTCACTAATTTGTATACATTGTAGCATTTTTATCATCAATGGGCATTTTTGTAATGGAAATTGCCTAATAGTACAACTGTCACTAATACCCACTGGTATCATGAAAGTATGAATGCTATGTGTATTGGATGCAATGTCGAAAATAAACTTTAAGAATCAAGGCATAGAAGCCAAGGTGACAAGTTAGTTATCTCCTTTTACTATTAAGAACAGTTTTTGTTCAAGTTTAATGTAAGAAATGTGACCCGTAATGACCTTGAAAATTCATATCCTTGGGTACATCATGTTTCGTACACCTTAGTGAGAATCTGATTTAGAAAAATAGACAAGAAAATTGTGTCAACCTCACCACAGTTTACACATAACTAGGATTGAGGTATATGCAGATATCCACTCATGTTGGCATCCCTCACCATAAACATTAAATTTAGGTGAAATTTATAGGATCATTAAAACAATCACCATACGCAAAAAACCAAGAAAATGTTATGCCCCCTATCCTTGCGACTCTTTGTCTTTAAATAGACATCATGCAGTAACTCGGAAGACATAGCAATCACCAATTGATAATCAATCAAAGGAAATTCATAACCGCTTAGATGTCCCTAGTGTGAAACATCATGGGAACATAAAAGAGTCATAATCAAACCAATATCAGACTGTGTTTAAGTAGTAGTGAAAAATATGTAGATTCATTTTTCAAGTGAATTGTTTCCAGTATTTGGGATCATGTCTTGTTAATCCCCTGTCGCATCCCATTTTCCACCAAATTCTTGTATTGTATCCCATTTTTCTTGGGTTGTTTCCTATTTTTTCATTTTCATAGCATTTAGTAGTTGAAAATAGGATTTTTAAGGTTATTGTCACCTGTGAAAAGAGGCTTGCACGCCGCATCCCGCGTTGCATCCTATTAAAACAAGATCACTTCCTGGATGCCCCATCATATCCCAGAAATTTTGGATTGCATCTCGTAAAAGGGTTTTCACCCCATAGAAACAGATTCATTTTGGTTTTAGACTTGGTTTTCTTCCAATTTTGATTATTTTTCATTTGTCTAATAATTAGAAACACTTAGCTTATTACTTTTTTTCTTAGTTGCCTTAGTTAGAGTGTTGATCTGAGCTTGTAATTACTATCTTTTTAAACAAGTTCCTTTTGAGGTTGTATCATTCTGAGGACCATATCCTGGTCATGTCCTTTCTTTGTCTAGATCTTTGATAGGTGACAAGGTAGAGTTAGTCACTCGAGTAGGATAACTGTCACTGATAGATTTACCCAACATTAGGATAAATCAGGGGTTGTTGACTGCTCTAGCTGAGAAATGACAGTTGGAGCACAACACCTTCAATCTTCCAACTGATGAGATGAACATCAGACCCAAGGATGTGTGACACATCCTTTGAGTTCTAGTTATGGGTCAAGAGGTGCAGTTTGAGTCAAATTTTGTTACATCTATTGCCACGGCTCGGTGGTTTTTTGGAGATGATTCTATAGCTCACCGATACCTCACTTGGGATTAAATATGCGATCATTACGATCATCTTCTGTGTATTTGGCTGGATTGATTAGAGGCGTTCTGATGCCTAATAGAGGACATCATGGATTTATGGTTGGCTGAGTTGACATGTTGGAGTAGATGGTAGTATCTTCTCAAAGATTTGAATGGGGTAGCTTCATATTGGCCCATATTTATAGAGAGTTACATGAGATAGTATATGGATATTCACACAGTATGACTATTGGTATCCTTGTATTACAGATCTGTGCCTAGGAGCACATCCCTATTATATAGTTGATAGTTGATAGGCAGAGCTTAGATCAGCAGTCTTATGTGTATATGTACTTAGCTTTGATTTAGCACACCCATTTGGGCAAGGTAGAGTATTGGTACCGGCTTTTTGATGATATTATAGTAGTTGTGTGGAGATCATACCTTGATTGCGAGGAGTGGGTCTCAGACATGCGAGAGATGCCTTATTTTTTTTAGAGCAAGTTTTTGATCAGCTGGATCATATACATAGTAGAGCATTTCTTGGTGACACGAGTGTACGCATGGATCTATGATGAGGAGCCACTATGGGGTACTTTCTTAGTATATGAGACTACACAACATGCTATTAGAGATATGGTTGTAGCTGGTTAAGACCTCCTTGCAGATGTTGCAGATGGAGGGTGTTAAAATGGATATCTGGCTCAGATGTTACAGCATCCATTCCCACATTTTACAGCTCCTAATGAGGAAGTTCCTTAGATCGAGGACCCTTTAGACTATGATCCTATTGATGATTGACCTATTAGAGGTAGAGGGGGAGCACAAAGGGAGAGGAGAGATGGGGGGATGGATGGTGGGAGAGATGGTGGGATGTGATATGGGAGGCACCCTCCTCTAGATAGAGGATAGGGTCTAGATGATTAGGAAGATGGAAGAGATGATAGGGGTGGTGGTGCATTGGGAGGTGGAGAGGGTGCCATTGGTAGATCAACTCATCTCAGATTCTTTTCTCTCCAGAGAGATCCAGGTCCACTGCTGACTAGAGATTAGAAGAGATATCGACAACATGACACTCTTCAGGATAGGCTACAGGATAGACCTTCAGGATAAGATACAGGTAGAAGCTCTAGTAGAGATGGTGATGATTTATCATAGTGTGAGAGTGAGCATGAGTAGTTAAGAGCTAGGATCATGACTTTGAAGGCCTTACTTGCAATAGGGATGTACAGCTCAAGCATTTGAAAGTAGAGAGAGATAGGTAGGGTGACATGCTCATAGCAGAGCGAGATACTTAGGCTTGGATTGTGACTCACCACTGACAAAGAGAAACTTATTACTTTGGTTTATATCATGCTATGATTCTAGAGGGTCAGAGAGAAAGTTCATATTCATGCATAGCCCAACAGTCTGAGGGGGAAATACCTCCACAAGTTTCTTTTGTACCACCTCCTCCTCCTCTAGATCAGGGAGAGGGTGGGAGTTAGACCTGATTCTGTATTTTTTCATATTATGAGATATATTGTATATCATGATCCTTCTGAGATCATTCATTGTACTATGACTTTGATACATGTATATCCGATTCACACTAGTACTCTAATACTCTTTTGTAGAAAGTTCTATATTTTTTATATGTTCCATATTTGATATATCTGAGATAGTTGTTCTTGATCTTGATATGTTCATGGGTTCTCTTGCTTAGATAAATTTTTAGATTGGTGCACATGTGATTATGATCTTTATCTCATGATGAATTAGATTATATTTAATGATGACATCATTTATGCTCTTTGATTTATTACCTATATATAAATGTGTTTCAAATGATGCTAAGTGAATATGCAAATGTATGTTTTTGAAATTTTCTTTATGCAAATAAATGTATGGATGCACTTATGATTTATAAATAAATGCAATGCTTGAATGCTTTTTTTTTTCTCTTTCTCATTTATGAATGCAAAATGTATGTCATGGAAATGCAATGACATTAATATTAGTAATATAGATTTGTAATTAACTTGGATTTAGGATGAATCAAGAAATCATTTTAAGCTCAAGCATTTTATGCTTTTCTTCTCAAAATTAATCATGCAATATTTAAATGAAACTACATGCAGACTCTTAGGACTATCGTTGATTTGTATACCTTGTAGAATTTAATCATCATTGGGTGTCTTTGTAAAGGACATCACTTGATAGTATAGTTGTCACTAATATCCACTAGTATCATGAAAGTATGAATACTATGTGTATTGGATGTAATGTCGGAAATCAACTTAAGAATCAAGGATGACAAGGTAGTCATCTCCTTTTACTCTTATAATCAATTTCTGTTCTAGTGTAATGTAATATATGTGACCCATAATGACCTTGAAAATTCATATCCTTGGGTACATCAGGTTTCATATACCTTAGTGAGAATCTAATTTAGAAAAAGAGACAAGGAAATTGTTTCAACCTAACTGTAGTTTACACATAACTAGGATCGAGATATATGTTGCTATTCACTCATGTTGGCAGCCCTTACCATAAACATCCAAGTTAGGTGAAATTTATAGGATCATTGAAACAATCACCATATGCAAAAAACCAAGAAAACCTTATGCCCCATGGCCTTGTGACTCTTTGTCTTTGAATAGACGTCATGGAGTAACTTGAAAGACATAGCAATGACCAATTGATAATCAATCAAAGAAAATTCATAACCACTTAGATGCCCCTAGTGTGAAACATCATGGGAACATAAAAGAGTCATAATCAAACCAAGATCAAACTATGTTTTTAAGTAGTATTGATAAATACTATAAATTCATTTTTTAAGTGCAATAGAGATTCATCAATCAGAATTCAGAATTAAGGAATATGTTTTTCATATTTGAATATATGAGATTAACTTTGTCAGCAATTTCAATCCAATGTAGTGTTTAGGAACACTAGTTGATTAAAGTGTTGAGAAACACTAGGTCGTTGAAAGTGTTTGATTAAAGTGTTGAGAAACACTAGTGGAGATGTACCCAAGGAAGATTATATTAGACTTAGACAAATTCAAAAATTCCAAAGAACATTGGAAAAGATCATTGGTGAAGATAAGGAAAAATACTTTCTACATCTAGCATCTGTTGGAGTTAAACTACCTAAAGATTATGATGTTGAAAGACTAAAGGAAAAAGAGATACCAACCCCTATCTCTATTCTCACCAAAAAAATGACCTTGATGCAAGCCAAACATGCAACACTCAAACAAGATAAGGTCAAACCAACAAAAAAATACTCTTTGGACCACATTTGTCCATTCCCTTTTGACAAGAGTATTAACATGATTCCATTTCCTCCCAACATGGCAAGGCCTAAGTATGACAACTATAAGGGAGAGACTGATCCACATGACCATATGAGAGAGTTTTGTGCTCTAAGAATAGATACATGCATGAACCTATGTATCTAATGAGGCTATTTCTGAGAAGTCTAGGTGGAAATTCTATGGAGTGGTTCCCCAAACTCACACCTAAGGTGAAATATTTTGACGATTTAATACAATATTTTGTCCAACATTAATCCTACAATATATAACATGACGTAACCATGATGGACTTATGTAACACAAAACAAAGAGCCGGTGAATCCTTTACACACTATTTACAAAGGTGGAGTAAGATCTTTGCTAGGTATTCAAGAGCTATTCCTAAATTAGAAAAGATGGAAATATTTATTAACAACTTGATACCTGAATTAAACTATGCTTTACAAATGCAAGATTAACCTAGCTTTGATAGGATGATTAAAAATACCATTTGTATTAAATAATTCATGGTTAAGAAAGGATAAATCACACTTCAAAGTGATAGTAAATTTACCAACTACAAAAAAAAGCGTAAATGGAGGAAACAAAACAAGAATGTTGTTAGCAATGGAGTGGTAGATGCATCCAATGCTAATCTAAAACTAGCAGTGTTCAATCTAACAAACAGCTTACAAGAAAACAAAGAAGACAAGGTAACAACCACAATACCTAAATCAAACAATGAGAACAACAAGAGTAGACCATGGACTTCTAGATCTCAATGAACACTGACTCCTTTAGGAGAACCTCTTGAGACAGTTTTGAAGACACTCTTGGATAACAAAGTTCTTACAATTCCAGATTCAAAACCATGGGAACTAGAAGTCAAACCAAAATGGTGGGATGATAATTCTTATTGTGTCTTTCACAATAACAAGGGACATAAGACTAATAATTATCTTAAGCTTAAGCATGTTATACAAGACCTTATTGAAGGAGGCAAGATCAAAGTGGAAGGACACACCACTAACAAAGACCATACGATATTTAACAAACCGTTTCCTAATTATGAGAAAGGGGAAGCTTCTAAAGGAAAATGAAGTAAAGTGAATTACGCCTAATCCAATAATGGTAATGTTACCAATATGTTGGACATTAAATATGAATCAATCAATGTGATCACTATTAAATGTGCTAAAGACACGTCTATACAATCCAATGCAGTGACTCAAATTCAAGCACAAGTCACAATCAAAGGAGCTAGCTCCTCATCGAAACAAGTGACATCTTTAAAAGTACCTATTGTTAGTATTCCCAAACCATCAACAACTAGACAAGCAATTACCATTCCTTCAGCAAGCTATAACTTGGTGGATCAATTGCAAAGAACCTCTACTCAAATTTCTATATTTGAGTTACTTAAAATTTCCTCAGTGCATAGGGAAGTTCTTGAACAATTTCTATAGTCTACAAATCTTCTAAAACACATTGATGTAGACAAGTTCCAAGAAATGGTTAATCATATCTCAGCACCACACTATCTCTCTTTTTCAGAAGAAGATGACAAATCATTGACACATCCACATAACCAACCCTTACACATAAAATTACTGATTCATAAATCCCATGTCAGACATGTATTGATAGATGGAGGCACAGGGTTGAACATTTGTACTCTCAATCTAATAAATAAGTTGAGTCTTTTAGAACAAACCATTGATTCATGGAGTAAGATAACTATCAAAGCTTATGATAAAGAAGAAAGATCATCTAAAGGCCTCATTGTTCTACCAGTTAGAAAAGGACCAATTGAAAGAAATGTGATCTGTCAAGTTCTAGATCTACCCTTTTCTTAAAATACTATTATGAAGACCTTGGATTAATGAAATACAAGAACTGCCATCTACTTACCACAAATGTATCAAATTCCCACATAATGGGGTGGAAGTAAAAATTCCTACAGATGCCAGTTATACTTGCAACAATGTTAAAGTAGATAGTATGGTTCCTCATAATAAGGAAGTTCCAAAAGAAACTGTACCTAAAACTACTAAAGACATGGTTATGAGAAGCTTTGGAAAGACACTAAAACTTGAAGAGACTAGTATGGGAGAATACAAGCTAGACATGACACCATCATTAACAGAACTCCCTATGTCTCCAAGATCTTATGGGAAACCTTCCTCATCTTTTACACCTACTACATCTAAAGAACCAGACATTCACAAAGCAACTGGTATGGTTAGAGCATCTACTTCTCAAGAGTATGAAACAGAAGAAAAAGTAGTCTTGACGTGGCTTTACAAAGGAGAATCAAAATAAAATGAGGTAAAATATGTGGAGATATCCCCATAAAAGCATGGTAAAGGATATGAACTTCTCAAAAAAATAGGATATAAAGGGAAGGGAGCTTAAGGAGATAAAGGAAAAGGACTTGTTGAACCTATACACATGGAATTTAGAAATACCAAAGACAAAACAGGACTAGGTTTCAATAACAAATCTGAAAACCCTACTTTAAGAGATGGTCCAATCTTTGATGAAGGAAGTGATGATGAAGAAGAAGAAACACAGATTGAACAATGGACCTATGAGAGCTTATTTCATATTAGTATAGAGTATCCTGAATATCAAGGAGAAAGATATGTACCTACTTTTGTAACACAACAAGAAACTCATCTTCCTTTATTGACACAAGCTACTATTCAACAAGTAGAGGAAACAACAGAAGACTCTCCAGAAGTCCCATTGATAGAAAAAACTCCTGAACAAATACCCCCACAACAAGATTTACATCCTAATTGGGGGCAATTAGTCACAATTTCACATGTTCTAGATTTACCTCACTTTGATCTACAAGCGCTAATAGGGTACATTAGGTGACTATTGTTGAGTTTTTAAACAGATCAGATGATGAAATAACAGACTCACATGATTATGAATGGGATCACTTGTCTAATGCTACTATGGACATTGAAGTAGATGTGATTCATAAATTTTTATCTCCATTGGAAAGAGGAGAGAGTTCTAACACTTCCCCTAATACTCCTATTGTTCCAAAATCAAATGAGATGCCACTACCTAGGATTTTTGATGAAGAAACTTGTGTTTTACTAGGTCTATAGGACATCCTAAGACTAAAAGAAATGAGTTCCATTTTGCTGAGAGAAGAAGAAGAAAGCTCAACTAATGAGTTGCTAGAGTTAGGTCTGTATATTACAAAAAACAACCCTATTAATGGCGATTTAACTCTTGATGATCTAAACACTGTATAAGTTGACTTAATAGAACATGTCTTGTCAATTAATAGTTTTGACTCTGACGCGATATTGTCCTTGCCAAAATTTGATTCATTATCCTTGATAAACCCTAGCCTAATTGATTGGACTAATTCAGATCCTACTCCTATCATGAACTTCCCTAATGACTACACTTTGGCATGTTACCTAAATTATTATGAACCTTATCCTTCTTTCACCAATGCAAGGACCGTGAACATGTCAGAGGAGGATATCAAGTTTCTTAGTCACAAATTGAAAAATAAAAAAAAGAAAAGAATTGATGGTGAAAACCACATTGTGGCAGTGTCAGATTCTAAAAAACTAAAAATAAAAGACGTATATGATGGTGAAAACCTCTTGGAGGTGCCAAAAGATGAGATTCTTGATATCCTCCTTGAGCACTTTCAAGAAAGATCTTTAGTTTTGATAGAACCAACACAACCATTTAACTTGGGAACAACTGAAGTTCCACAATTTGTTCACCTAGCACAATCCTTATGAGAAGAGGACAAGATACAATTCACTGAGTTTCTGAAAGAGAAAAAGATCAAATTTGCATGGTATTATACAGATATGCCTAAACTGGATCCTTAATTAATAATGCATAATTTATCTATAGCTCCTAGGATTAAACCCATGATTTATCTATAGCTCCTAGGATTAAGAAAGATGCATCCTCATATTGCATTACTAGTGAACGTAGAGCTAGGAAATTTACTAAAAGCTGGATTTATAAGAGTCATTGCTTATGTAGGGTGCATTTCTAATGTACTACCAGTATCTAAAATAGATAAATCTATCAGGATCTATATAGACTTTAGAAAATTAAACAAAGCATGTCCTAAAGGTAATTTTCCACTGCCAAACATTGATATTATCCTAGATCTTACAACAAGCTATAAGATGTACTCACTCATGGATGGTTTCTTGGGCTACAACTAGATTAGGATTTCTCCTAAAGACCAAGAGAAGAAAACATTCATATGCGCATGGGGAAAATTTTGTTGGAATGATATGCCGTTTGGATTAAAGAATGTTGGTGCTACATACCAAAGAGCTATGACAACCATATTCCATGATATGATACACAAAAGCATGGGGACTACGTGGATGATACCTTAGCTAAGTAAAAAACAAGAACTAATCATATTGAAGACTTGCAAAAGATATTAGATCGCATGGAGCAATTTCAACTCAGGTTTAATCCAAACAGATGTTCCTTTGGAGTTCAATCAAGGAAGTTACTAGGATTTATTGTATCAGCAAAAGGAATTGAGGTGGACCCTGCAAAAGTTAAAGCTATACTGGAAATGTCACCTCCATGCAACATTATTCAAATGAGGACACTACAAGGAAGACTCCAATTGATCAAGAGATTTTTGTCACAACTTTTAGACAAAGCACAACCTTTTACTAAACTACTACATAAGGGTGTTACCTTCAAATGGGATAAACATTGTGAAAATAACTTCAAAGAATTAAAGGATTACTTAGCTACTCCTCCTATTCTTATGGCACCCATTCATGGAAAGCCATTACTCCTATATATCTCAGCTACGGCTACATTACTGGGAGTATTGCTGGCTCAAGAAGATAAAACTAAAAAGGAAAGAGTAATATACTATATCAGCAGGACACTAGTGTCTTATGAAGTTAATTACAGTATAATTGAAAAATATTTCTTAGCAGTTGTCTTTGCATTACAAAAATTGACACATTATATGTTGTCACATACAATAAAACTTATTACAAAGATAGATCCTCTAAAATTCCTCTTAACCAAGACAACATTAATAGGAAGGATAGAAAAGTGGGTCTTGATTCTAAGAGAATTTGACATTGATTATGTAGATAGAATGACTATTAAAGGACAAGTCCTCATAGATCAATTAGCTGATTCACCCTTGCAAGATGATGCACCTTTGATAATTGAATTTCCTAATGAAACTATTATTCATTTAACTAAACATTTATGGAAGATGTACTTTGATGGCTCTTTCACACAACAAGGCTCTGGAGCAGGAGTTCTATTCATTACTCCTCAAGGCTACAAGATACCCAGAGCATACAAATTAATGTTTCCATGTACCAATAACATTTTTGAATATGAAGCATTAGTGAATGGTCTTAAATTGGCTATAGAATGGAAGATCATAGAGTTACATTTGTATGGTAACTCTCATATTATTATTAATCAAGTAAATGGAGACTATCCAATTGGTTGAAGACTTGAAAAAGTACTTTTTCTTCGTCACATTCTAGAAAATACCAAGGATAGAAATTTTTTTTGCAAATGCTATGGTTACACTAGAATCCATGTTATAACTAAAAGAACATCAATTCTGCTATGACTTCTTAGTGGAAAAATTATCCTATCCATCTTTTGATACCCTTGAGTACCAAGTAATTTGTGCTTTAAACGCCCAAGACCAATCCTAGTACGCCAAACTTATTACCTATCTTACTGACCAAATTCTACACAATGGCCTATCAAGGAATGAAAAATGAGCCTTAATTAGGAAAACATCATGTTATATCCTCATTACTAATAACATATATAGAGGAGGTCTCGATGGTACACTTCTTAGGTGTTTAGAACAAGAAGAGTCAGATCACACATTAAAAGAAGTTCACGAAGGTGTATGTGGATTGCACTCAAATGACTTTTCATTAGCTAAAAAACTAATAAGAGTTGGCTATTACTGGCCCACGATGGAAAAACATGATGTTCTATTTTCAAAAAAATGTCACAAATGCCAAACACATGGAAATCTCATCCATGATCCTGCTAGATAACTCATACCATTTATAACACATTGGCCATTTCAGCAATGGGCCTTTGATCTGGTTGGACAAATATATCCTATTTCTTCAAGTGGACACAAATACATCATTATGGCCACTGAGTATTTCACTAAGTGGGTCGAAGCCATGTCGCTGATAAAAGCCACTGGCAAACAGGTGGCTATGTTTATCTTGAACTACATTATTTCTAGGCATGGGATACCCTCTTCTATTGTAATAGATAATGGGGGTCAATTTAAAAACTAGGACATTGAAGACCTTTGCACACATTTTCACATTACTCATAATTTTTCTTCAATTTATTATCCTCAAGGTAATGGACAAACTAAGGCTTCTAACAAGAACATTCTTAAAATCCTACACAGAACTGTGAGTAAGTCTAGCAGAGACTGGCATTTGCAACTAAATCTGGCACTTTGGGCCTACAGAAAAAGTATTAGAACACCAACTAGAGCCATTCCATTTTCTTTATTCTATGCCGTAGAAGCAATGTTTCCTATTGAGGTAGAAATTCCATCTTTGTGGGTATCTCTCCAAGGTCTTGTTACTGATGAACAATACCATATCGATAGAGTGAACGCACTAGAATTATTTGATGAGCACATACAACAAGTGTTTGATCATCTAAAAGTGTACCAAAAATGCATGTCAAAAGGGTACAATAAAAAGGTCAAATGACAACAATTTCAAGTGGGGGATCTTGTTCTCAAAGAGAATCCTAAGAACTAGCCAAATAAAGAACAAAAAGGAAAGTTTGAACCCAACTGGCTGGGGCCTTATTTGATTATTGCAACTTTTGGGAATGGAGCATATCCATTCACTACACTTGAGGGAAATTTTCTTCATGATCCTATCAATAGTCTACATTTGAAGTAGTTCTATGCTTGATATCTGGCTAGCAAAGCCCGTGCAGTGAAAGTTCTCAAAAAATACCAAAAAAAAAAATTAGAAAATTGATCCTAAAGAAATCCCAAAACAATGGAAAAAGTCCTGAAAAAGGGTATCCTTGGTGAAAACCTAGCAAAAAGGAACCTTGATACTACAAAAAAATAAAAATAAAATAAAATAAAAACAAAAAAATTGAAAAAGAGAAAAGTGCCTTGGCGAAAACCTAGCAAACAGGCGTCTTGGTAGAAAAAATAAAAATCCTTGTCGATTGGTGAAAACCTAGCAAACACACCTTACTCGAACTCTATGCTTTACCTATCAATGCATCGATGATACTAATCCTTCATAATTGCACCTGTGCTACTAGTTAACTTTGATTCCTTATAAATGTCCTATCATTTCTTGGGATTTATCTGCATTTGCATCTTAGGAATAGTCATTCTACACTGGGGGCATCTTTGCTAACATATTAGTTTTCATATGCTAGGTCATCCTAGGTTCTTGTCTAGGATGGTTTGCCTCCTAAAAATATTATTTCTCAATACTTGCATCAAAACTTCATTATCACAAACAAAGGTGTTTCTTCAACACCACCTACCTATAACAGACATCATACTAGTGTTTCTCAACACTTTAATCAAACACTTTAAATGATCTAGTATTTTTCAACAACAACGTACTAGTGTTTCTCAACACTTTAATCAACCAGTGTTCCTAAACAATAGATTGGATTGCAATTGCTGACAAAGTTAATCTCATAAACTCAGACATGAAAACATATTGCTTAATTCCAAATTCTATTTGATGAATCTCTATTGCGCTTGAAAAATGAATCTATAGTATTTCTCAATACTACATAAACACATAGTCTGATCTTGGTTTGATTATGACTCTCTTATGTTCCCATGATGTTTTTCACTAGGGGCATTTAAGTGGTTATAAATTTTCTTTGATTGATTATCAATTGGTGATTGTTATGTCTTCCGAGTTACTCCATGATGTCTATTCAAAGACAAAGAGTTGCAAGGACATGGGGCCTGACATTTTCTTGGTTTTCTGTGTATGGTAATTGTTTCAATGATCTATAAATTTCACTTAACTTGGATGTTTATGGTAAGGGCTGCCACCATGAGTGGATAGCCGCATATATCTTGATCCTCATTATGTACAAACTACGGTGAGGTTGAAATAATTTTCTTGTCTATTTTCTAAATAAGATTCTCACTAAGGTGTATGAAACATGATGTACCCAAGGATATGAATTTTCAAGGTCATTTTGGGTCACATATCTTACATTACACTTCAACATAAAATGATTCTTAATAGTAAAAGGAGATAAATAACTTGTCATCTTGGCTTCTATGCCTTGATTCTTAAAGTTTATTTTTGACATTGCATCCAATACACATAGCATTCATACTTTCATGATACCAGTGGGTATTAGTGACAGTTGTACTATTAGGCGATTTCCATTACAAAAATGCCCAATGATGATAAAAATGCTACAATGTATACAAATTAGTGACAGTCCTAAGAGTCTGCATGTAGATGCATTTAAAGATTGCCTGATTCATTTAAAAATAATAAAAGCATAAGGACTTGAGCTTAAAATGATTTCTTGTATCATCCAAAATTCAAGTTAATTACATAATCAATATTACTGATATTAATGTCATTGCATATCCATGACATACATTTTGCATTCATAAATGAGAAAGAGAAAAGACAAAAACAAAGAATTCAAGAATTGCATTTATTTCTACATCCTAAGTGCAGCCATACATTTATTTACATAAAGAAAATTCCAAAAGATACATTTGCATATTCACTTAGCATCATTTGAAACACATTCATCTATCAGTAATAAATCAAAGAGCATAAATGATGTCATCACATAATCTAATCTAACTCATCAAGAGACCAAGATCATAATCAAATGTTCATTAATCTAAACATTTATCAAAGAAAAATAACCCATGAACATATCAAGATCAGGAAAAACTATCTCACATATATAAGATATGGAACAAATCAAAAATGTAAAAACTGTCTACAAAAGAGTATCAAAATATCTGTGTGAATCAGATATACATGTATACTAGTCAAATACAAATAATGATCTTAGAAGGCTCACAATATATAATGTCTCAAATATAACAAACTACCAAATCAGGTCTAACTACCACCCTCTCCCTGGTCTAGACGAGGAGGAGGAGGTGGTTGTAAAAATAGAGCTGGTGGAGGCATTGCCCCCTCAGAATATTGAGCAATCCATGAATATGAAGGTGCTCTTTGACCCTCTAGAACTGCATCATGATATAAACAAAAGTAATAAGTTTCTCTTTGTCCAATGTTGTGATGATAGCTCTTATATTCTCATGCTCATGTTCACACTATGATAAGGCATCACAATCCCTACCTGAACCTCTGCTTGTATCCTGCCTTGTTGCCTATCCTGTGGCCTATCCTGTTATGTGTCCTGTTGTCGTTGTCAATGTCTTTGTTGCTCTCTAGTAAGAAGTGGACTTGAATCTCTCTGGGGAGAAACAAATCTGGTCCAGGAGCACCCTAGAAAAATTAATTTTTCCTTTGGCATTCCTAGACTCCTTCAAGTCTGGATATTATTCTATAGGACATGTTGGTCTAAAGGTTTCATATTGGGCACATCTTTGTAAGACCTAATCCCAAGATTGGCATTTATAAGCCCTTGGTCAACTATTGGTCAACTAGTGTCTGAAACCTTAGAAATAGGTTAATTTATAATTTTTTCATGATTTTACATGTTTTGTTCCATTAGGGATCATAACATTTGGTTTTGGACAGAGTTGATCGCCTAGAGTGCAAAATTGCAAAATATTGCAAATTCGCTCAAAAGTTGTCAATGCGACTTTTAGCAACTTTTGGTTAAAATTTATAATTCTATTCCCAAATGGCTATTTAGTTCAAACATGAGATGTAACCATTTGGAATTCCTAAAAAATCCCTTATAGTTGGGTGGTAGGCTAACTTTTATAATTTGGCATTAAAAATTAATAAAGATCAACCATTTCTCTACAAATTCATAAACAGTCAGTTGGTACGGATAAGTATGGAAGAATTTGAATGAAATTTTGACACATTAAGTTGTCCCTATGAATTATATTCCTTTTTCACTTGGTCTCATGTCTTAATCTTCTGTCCTTTGCAAGTTATTGAATTTTTACTCTTGTTGCCTGGTTTGTAGACCCTAAATCAGGGTTTCATTTAATAATTGTGTTTTTCTTCAATTCCACAATGGGAAACTAATGCCCCTAGGTGGAATTCAAGAACTATCTATCTAATTTGAGATTATGTAGGTTTGGTTTGGTAACTTGTAGGGAGATGGGTTTTCCATGATGCCCTAGGTGTACATGTCCATGTGTGCACCAACCAGCGATTTAGGACAGTCCACATAACTTTCCTTTGGAGATTCACCAAGACCTCTAAATTGGTGTGTAAGACCCTTATGTATTCCCTCGCATGATCCAAATGTTGGTTTGGATATTTTTGCAAGGAAGTAGCACTTTTAGTGCAAATGCATACCTAATTAGGCGTAATTGCCTTGTCAAGATTGGGTGTCATCATGTCTTCCTTTCATTTTCATGGTTTGGTACTTAATTCTAATCCTTTAGGCCATAAAGGGTATCTAGATCTCTAATCAGTTTGGGTGGTTATGTGGAACTATTTTGGGTAAAGTCAAAAATCCTTCTAGGAAAGGCTACAAGCAAGAAGTTGGGTTTTCAAAGCAACTATGTTCAAAGGGTTGCATATGTTGAGTAGGATCATTGAGTCCTTGTCTTAGGGACCTAAATAGAACAAATCCTAGAGCATAGGTCACCCCTAGTCCTTGGAGTCACTTTATGGGGAATTTGAGTAATTCTAGCATATGTGCCTAGTAGCCAACTATTGAAGTTGGTGTTGAAGACTTGTTTGAACCTAGTGATTAGGTTGCCATGTTGGGAATAGGTTGTGATAACCTAGAATCAACTCATTTATGCACTTGTGATAAGTGTAGAGGCAGTTTTCCCTTTTGGAACACCTAACTTAATGGGGTATCTCTTGAGTTTGAATATTTGAAGAAGCAAACTATCTCTTTGGGACTTCTGGCTACCCACTCTGCATCAAGTGGTATCAAAACTATGTCTACTCCTAAGGATGAAGAAATCCCTGCAAGGGTTACAAACATAGAACTTGCAAGGATGGTGAGATAACAGAGGGCAGCATATGCAGCCCTGACTAGGAGGCTTCAAGAACTCGAGAACAAGGTAGAGAGGAGAAAAGAAGACATGTTTGATGGGGAAGAAGGGAGTGAAGAGGAAGATGACACTATTGATCAGAATGAGAACATCTGTGTAGACCAAATACCCCTCATAGATGCCCTAAAATCTATGGGGAGAAGAACCATGGATGAGAAGTTGGACTTACCAACTTTTAGTGGAAAAATGAATGCAGATTTGGCCTTAGATTGGATTGAGGCCTTAACAAGCTTCTTTGAATGTGAAGACATCTCTAAGAAGTAGAGAGTAAAGATGGAAAAATCCAAGTTGAAGGGAGCATCCCTAACTTGGTGGGTTTTCATCCAAATAGAGAGGGTGAAGAATGGTAGAAACATGATCACTTCATGGAACAAGATGATAGCACTAATAAAGGAGACATATTTTTGGAATTATTGGGAAGTTTGTACTGAGAGGGGAGGGGCAAATCAGTTAAGTTATCAAATGTTTATCCAACCATTTGTTCTATACTATCTTGATGCAAGATATATCAATTAATAAACTTAATCAAATATGTTAACATTCAGAGAAACATTCATGAAAGTAATTGACACATAACACAAGATATGATATCGTAGAAAACTCCTATTAGGAATTAAAAACTACAGTGAGGATGGCATTCACAAATTATTCACTATCTGTAGATTGGAAGGGGTCAGTTAAGGATTACAATTTGATCACTTATGATGATCTACCCAGTTAAGAGTATCTATGGAGACCTGTTAAAGTCTACTTGGTTAAGAGCTTTAGCAACACTGTTGAGTGTGCACTTGGTTAAGAGATTTATAGTTGGAATGTTAAATCCACCTTCCTTGAATGGATTTTTACACTTTGTTTCACTTGTTGGAATGATAGAAAATTATAATTTGATGTAGTGTATGAAATATCCTATTGCTGATTATAGATCCATTCAAGATTACATGAATAATTATATCACCTAATGTGATTAAATAATACCTCTAATGCTCAGTAGTCTCTATTCTTGGTTCTTGCTAACCAAATTCACCTTTGTTATTCTAGTTCATGAAACTTTCAATATGATCCATATGTGTGCTCGTATGCTTCATTCATCCTCTCATATCCTTTCACATCCCTCTCATCGATAATAATGAATGATTACATAGTTTATTTATAAGACAAATTGACCTAATCAAGTTTCACGTAAAATAATGTTAACTCTAAGATCATAGGTTTACATCTTTACCTTTATCTCCTAGTCTATGTGCTTTAAATTAGTTAGACTAATTAAAGAGCTTACATTCATGTTTCTTGTCACTAAAGAAATGGTTTTAAAAACAAATCCAGACTCTATAAATAGAACATGACTATTTTATCTACTATTTTATCTGACGTGGAAGTCAAATCCACTTTTTGCGGGGTGCAACTAATTTTTGGTTTCTGACAGTCGGTTATGCTCTGAAATCAGTTGACTATCTTTCGGGTTCCTTGCTTGAACTATTCTCTCAGTTTCCTCTTAAACTTTTTCTTGGGTTGCACTATATCTTGCACATTGGGTTCCTTTGGCGGGTTCCTCTTTAACCTTTCCACTTTGCATTTTCGGTGTACACAAAAAATTGTGTCATCAGTTTTCTTTGTACTTAGCCATTTTCAGTGATCTCTTGTATCTGCATTTTTAGTTTTCTCTTTGTCCTATCTTTCGGTGTATGCTTACGAAAAGTGTTCTTTGCATACTAATGGCAAATTAATGTCATCAATCTCCCCCTTTGACATTAGTATCAAAAACTGATATGTGCAAAATACTAACAAAATGTTAAGTATGTACAACATATATAATCCTTAGTGATTTTATGACTCCCCTATGTATATGTCGATATATCATTAGTTTCCCTTTTTCTATATACTGTCTTGTTGCCTATCTATACATATCATATATTTCCCCCTTTTTTGATATTAAGGGCAAAGGTGTATACCTCATATCTTATCAAAAATATGAGAGTGTGAAGACTTCATGTCTTCCATCATCTTCTCCCATTGTTCTTTTAGGTTCTCTAGAGCCATGTGATCGAGTGTAATCCTTGAGTGCATATCATAGATGTTGTCTGCTACAAACATTTCAATGGTTTCTATCAGTTTCCTTGCCAAACTGATGTGTTTTTGAAGCGGTGTGACATTCGGTAGAAGTTGAGCTTGGAGCTCGGTGACCTCTTCCCTGAATTGAGTTTTTTCTTCCCACAGTTCTTGCCTTAACCTTTCTATTTCAATAATTTTCTCATAATGCAACTTAATTGCATTGTCTCCATCGGTTAAGCTTTTAGCACTATTAGCTAGATCGGAATCTAACTTTGCTATGTTTTCACTATGTTCCTTAGTGAATTTCTCTAGTGTGCTTAGTTGTTGAATCAAGGAAATAACTTCAGCAATAATTGGATCTAATTCACTTATGAATTATGAAAGCTTTACCTTGTTAACTGCCACTTCTTGGCTGATTTTCTCAACAATTTTCTCGTGGTACTCATGTTCTTCTCTCTCTTCTATTGCCTTCTCTACATCAATATTCTATGTTGTAATTTCTTCTATCAAAGTGGTTGGTTGATCAAGTATGGGTTTATTCTGATCAACATCAATCTGGTGCAAGATGTCCCTTGTTGTTTCCAATACCATGGAGTCTCAGTGTTGCTTCCTTAGCTTCTCTTGTAATTCCTTCCTCTGGCATATTTCACCGTAGTCCTTTAGTGCTTCATAGTCAATTGTAGTTGGGTCACATTTGGGGATTTCTATGATTTCATCTAATGTGACTTCCAACTTACTCTTTTTGGATTTATTCTTCTTCTTTAGAGTTTCACTTGAGTGCAGTACCATAGCCATCTTCTTGGCTTTGTCTATGGTACTAGATGAAGTTACTTGTGGTGTTGCCTCTTTTTGCTGCTTTGTTTCGGTGTCAGCTTGTCAATTTTCTGTAGATGTCTCCACATCAACCTTTACATTTTTGGTAGCAACTTTTTTTATATCCTCATGAGTTCCATCTTTGGGTTTATCTCCTTCATCAGTTTCTGTATGTACTTCATCTATCATTGTCTGTTCATCCTTGTGTCTCCATCTATTTGATTTTTATCTCCTCTTGTAACCTTGTTAGTTTTGGTTATAATGTGAGTGTCTATGATGTCCTTCTGATCATCGGTGTTGTCTTTCTTTCCTTCATCCCCTACATCCTTGGGAATTCTTGAATCATTTTGAGGTGACTTGTCTGTTTCTTGCAAAATATTGATGGCTTGTATCAATATTGGCATGTTTCCTGGTATGTTCACCTGTGCAGTATCAAATGTTGTATCCTTCTAATTGGTTATGTCCTTGGTAACATTGAAATCTTCATCTTTCTTTACTTCTTTTGTTGGATCATCAGTTATGTCAATGATGGTGTTATCCACAATGTTGTCCTTAGTGGCATCAGGCCAAGTTTTATCTGTAACTTCCACATTCTTGTTGTCAGTTTGTTCATTTCTTCTTTATCTAACTAAACTGATGTGTCATCTTCTACATCTTTGATTATGATGTGTTCTTGAGTTTCTTTATTATCATCTTGCTAATGTAGGTATTTCTCAGGGCTAGCTTCATCAATAGGTCTATTGAGTATTTTACTCCATTTCTTGTGACTTTCTTGTTCAATCTCTATAAGCCTCCCTTCAAGAAATTTATAGGCTCTCAACTTGGATGAGAACTCCTTTGTATGGTTCTCCATCATTTCATCAATTTCTTCCCTCTTGGATTCAGGAGGCATAAGAGAAACAAGTACTCTTTCTCTTATCTCCTTCTCATTCTTTAAGGAAAATTTCTATCTAGCATATAATTTTTCCAAGAGTTCCCTTGGTACATTACTACATTCAAATTGAATTGGTACATACTTGAATTTGGACATCTTTGCAATGACGACATCTTCAACTTTGTTTTGATCTTCTGGTTCAAGTTTTAACCATCTTCTGATCTTAGAATCTATAATAGATCCTAAACTTGCAATAGATTTTCATACCTCATCAATACTTTCTAGAACCTTGATCTTTTCTGCTTCTACACCTTCATCTTTCTTGGTGTCCTCAATGTCTTCCCTTGTTTGAACAAACCTTCTTCTCTTTGATGACCCTCTTTTTTGTGTGGCTGGTTTCGTCTTGTAGGTTATAACTTTTATTTTCTTCAAGGGTGATGGAGTTAAGTCCTTTGCTATTTGGCTTCTTGTTTTAGGGGTACCAATTCACCCCTCCCCTCTTAGTACACACTTTCCATTAATTCCAAAAATTGGTATCGGAGCTTTAACAACATTGTTGAGTGTGCACTCGATTAAGATATTTATAGTTGGACTGTTAAATCCACCTTCCTTGAAAGGATTTTTACACTTTGCTTCACTTGTTAGAATGATATAAAATTACAATTTGACCTGGTGTATGCAAACTTCTATTGTTGATTATAGATCCATTTAAGATTACAAGAATAATTATATCACCTAATGTGATTTAATAATACCTCTGATGCTCGGTAGACTCTGTTCTTGGTTCTTGCTAACCAAATTCACCTTTTTCTATTCTGGTTCATGAAAATTTCAATTTGATCCATAGGTGTGCTCATATGCTTCATTCATCCTCTCATATCCTTTTACATCCCTCTAATCCATAATAATGAATGATTACATAGTCTATTTATAAGATAGATTGACCTAATCAAGTTTCACGTAAAACAATGTTAACTCTAAGATCACAGGTTTACATCTTTACCTTGATCTCCTAGTCTATGTGTTTTAAATCAATTAGATTGATTAAAGCACTTAAATTCATGTTTATTTTCACTAAAGAAATGGTTTTAAAAATAAATCAAGACTCTATAAATAGAACATGAATTTTTTATCTGATGTGGAAGCCAGGTCCACTTTTTGTGGGTTGCAACTGACTTTCGGTTTCTAACAGTCAGTTATGTTCTAAAATTAGTTGACTGTCTTTTGGTTTCCTTGCTTGAACTGTTCTCTTAGTTTCCTCTTAAACTATTTCTCAGGTTGCACTATATCTTGCACATTGTTTTCCTCTTTATCCTTTCTACTTTGCATTTTGGGTGTACACACAAAATTATGTCATCGGTTTTCTTTGTACTTATCCATTTTCGATGATCTCTTGTATCTACATTTTTTTTTCTCTTTGTTCTTTCTTTTGGTGTATGCTTACCAAAAGTGTTCTTTGCATACGAATGGAAAATTAATGTTATCACATATGTACCTGAAGATTATGGGGTGAAACTCCATAGAAGGAAGCAAAACCTAAAGTAGAAAGACATGGATGTAGGCTAATACACTCAAGAGTTCCTAAAACTATGCATGAAGACTAATGCAATAGAGAATGAGGAAGAACTTTAGCAAGGGACATGAATGGTCTCAAAGTGTCCATTCAAGAAGAACTTAACCTACACTTCCCTACATCAGTAAACAAATGTTATCAAATGGCAATCAAGGTAGAGGAGAAATGGAAAAGAAAACAAGACTTTGGCAAAGGAAATAGAAATGATCGTGGAAAGAATTTTAGAGGTAGAGGTACCTCTTGGAATAGAGGACAATATAGTGACAGCAGCAGCAAGACCCCTGACCAAGGCCAAGGAGATAAAGAAAATGGTGAATCCAATTTCAGAGGAAACTTCAAAGGAAGGAGACCCTTCAATAGAGGGAGAAAAAATATAGGAAGAGGCAATGGACCTCTGAAATGTTACTATTGTAACCAACTTGGACACCATGCAGGGAGATGCCCTAAGAAAAGAAATAACAAAAATCAACGGGAGAGAAGAACACAACTCATTCAAGAGCATAAGAAAGAGGAAAAAACAAATCCAAGGGATCTAGAAGCATAGGAGAGAGCATGTCTGATGATGAGGCGAGTGTTCCTACAAGTGCCACAAAACCAAGAACCACCTCAAAGGAAGAACCTCTTGAAAAAAATCAAATGTCATGGAAAGGTATGTAATCTACTAATAGATTCTAGTTCAACTGAAAAATTTAGTGTCTTTTGAAATGGTTCAAAACTAAATCTACCTAAGAAACCAGACCTCTTACCCTACCATGTCTCTTGGCTAACCAAAGGTCAATAAACTTTAGTAAATGAACAAGAATGGGTAGATTTTTCTATAGCATATTTCATAGATAAAGTACTTTGTGATGTAGTGGAAATGGATGCTTCCCACATCCTACTAGTTAGACCTTGGAAATATGATGTGGATGCCACACATCATTGTAGGAAGAACACCTACTCTATCACCAAGAATGGGGAAACTTTTACCATGAAGCCCCTGCCTAATGCTAAAATAGAGAAAGACCCTACTATTATCACCATAGGTGAAAAGGAAATGTTGCAAGTGTTGAAGGAACCTGAGACTAAAGAATTTGCTCTAATTTATAATCCCAAGGATAGCATAATATTTGATGATAAGGATCCCATACCAAATGAAGTTAAGGAATTGTTAAATAAATATAGTGATGTCACTACTAGTGACCTGCCCACAAGCCTCCCTCCCTTAAGAGACACTAGCCATAAAATAGATCTGATACCTAGCTCCTCCTTACCAAATAAGTCACCTTATAAAATGACCCCTACTCAAAATGCAGAGATTGCAAGAAAAAACAACGAGTTGCTTGAAAAAGGACTGCCTAAGCCCATGTGTTGTCCCATCAGTCCTAGCACCAAAGAAAGATGGAAAGTGGAGATTATGTAAAGACAGTAGGGAAATAAAAAAATATCACCATAAGATATAGATCTCCCATTCCAAGAATGGAAGAATTACTGGATCAGTTAGGCAATGCTTGTTACTTCACTAAGATCGACTTGAAATCAGGATATCACTAGATCAGAATAAAGCCAGGGGATGAATGGAAGACTGCATTTAAAACAATTGAAGGCCATTTTGAATGGCTTGTCATGCCTTTTGGGTTAAGAAATACCTCAAGAACATTCATGAGGCTCGTGAATGAGATTTTCATTGATTTTATTGGAAAGTTTGTTGTAATCTATCTTGATGACATACTAATTTAAAGTCATAGAAGAGAAGAACATCTTGAACACGTGGAACAGGTTTTGAGGAGACTTCATCAACACAAGTTAGTGATTAACTTGGAGAAGTGTATGTTTATGAAGAAGGAACTTATGTTCCTAGGGTTTCCCATCTCACAAAGCACCCTAAAAATGGACCCTAAAAAGGTTGAATAAATTGTCAACTGGCCTCCGCCAAAGAACCAAGGTGATGTTAGAAGCTATCATGGTCTTGCCACTTTTTATAGAAAATTTATTAAAAATTTCAGTCATGTGCACACCTATGTAGGACACTATTAAATGTGGTAAAAAGATTAAGTTTTTATGGACTAAAGAGGCTAGTGATGCTTTCCAATACCTCAAGAATAGGGTATCCCAATATCCAATACTAACCCTACTAGATTTCAACAAAGTGTTTGTTGTGGAGACATATGCAAGCAATTTGGCAATAGGTGTTGTTCTAAGCCAAGAAGGTAAGGTTGTGGCATTCTTTTCTAAAAAATTAAATGATGCAAAGAAAAAGTACTCTACTTATTATTTAGAAGTATATGCCATGGTCCAAGCACTTAAAAAATGGAGGCATTATTTGCTTGCAAAGAAGTTTATAGTTTTTACTGAAAACCATGCATTGAGTTTTTTCAAACTCAGGACAAACTAGGGGTTAGACATATAAAATGGATGGAACAACTGCAAGCATACACATTCAATATAAAGCACAAAAAGGGACTATCCAACAAAGGTGGTTGATGCACTTAGCAGAAGAGTTGGATTGATTGAAGAAGTTCAACTTCAGAGTGTGGACATTGACTCACTCAAACACTTATATGTAGGGGATCCAGATTTTGGAGAAGCCTTTAAGGTATGCACCAATATAACAAGCAGGTATCACACTAATTTTTGTGAAATTTTTATCCAAAATAACCTTTTGTTTAAAGGGGCTTAGTTATGCATCCCCAAGTGTTCCATGAGAAAAAATATAATCAGAGAAAAGCATTGCGGGGGATGGGAGGTCACTTTGGGATAGACAAGACAACAGACTTGGTAAAGAGAACTTATTTTTGGTTAAAATTGGGTAAGAATGAAAGAAAATTTGTTGAATCATGTTCCATTTGTCAGCAAGATAAAGGGGTATCCACTAACCAATGCTTGTACCAGCCTCTACCTATACCCACTAGACCTTGGGAGTCCATCTCCATGGATTGTGTAATGGGTCTACCAAGAACAAAACAAGGGTATGATAGCATTTTTGTCATAGTTGACAGGTTTAGCAAAACGGTGCATTTTGTTCCTTGCAAAAGAAAAAATAATGCCTCACACATAGCACATATATTTTTCAAATAAGTAGTTAAAAGTCATGGATTACCTCAGATAATAGTTTCAGACAGAGATGTTAAATTTCAAGGACATTTTTGGAGGACTCTTTTCAAAAAGATTGGCACAAATCTAACCTATAGCTCTTCCTATCACCCACAAATAGATGGGAAAATAGAGATGGTCAATAGGTCACTTGGAAATCTCCTAAGGTGCCTCACAAACTAGTATAATCAAAGTTGGGATATGATACTTCCCCAAGTACAATTTTCTTTTAATGACTCTTTAAATAGGTCTACAGGAAAAACACCTTTCCAAACTATCTATGGCCTACACCCCAAGGGTCCTCTAGCCTTAGTAGAGATACCTTCAGATTTTAGAGTGAGTGCACAAGGTGAAGATCTAGCAAATCTAATCATCAAAGTTTAGGCAGAAGTAAAAGACACTTTGCAGCAGTCCACCATGAAATACAAAATATAGGCAGATAAGAAAATAAGAGAGATTCATTTCCAGATTGGGGATAAGGTATGGGCATACCTAAGGAAAGAGAGACTACCTAAGGAAAAATACTCAAAGCTACACATGAAGAAAGTTGGGCCATGCACCATTCTAAATAAGATCGGTGAAAATGCTTATGAAATCTCTCTTCCTCCTACCTTATTGATCTCTCCTATATTTAATTTTGTAGACCTCACCCCTTACAAATGTGTTTCAGATGTAACAAATGTGTAGGGTCCACAGGATGAGGAAGATGGAGACTATGTAACAAATCTTCCACAAAGAAAAATAATGGAGTTGGAAGCAATTATTGAGTCCAAAGTGCTGAAGAAAAAAGGAAGTAGAAGTATATACAATACCTGGTCAAGTGGAAAGGACTCCCTAATATTGATTCTACCTGGATGACAGTGGAGCAAATCAAACAACATGGCCTCACTCTTGATCAATTAACCTCAAGTGGGAACTTGAGTTCAAATACTCATGGGGAGTATGGTGTAGGAGCACCCTAGACAAACTAAGTTTTCCTTTGGCATTCCTCAATTCCCTCAAGTCCATATTAGTCTATAGGACATGTTGGTCTCAAGGTTTCATATTGGGCACATCTTTGTAAGACCTAGTCCCAAGATTGGCATTTATAAGCCCTTGGTAAAATATTGGTCAAATACTTTCCCAAACCTTATAAATAGGTTAATTTATTATGTTTTCATTTTTTTACATGTTTTTTTCCGTTATGGATCATAACAATTGGTTTTCGACCAAGTTGGTCACCTAGAGTGCAAAATTGTAAAATATTGCAAAGTTGCTCAAAAGTTGTCAATGCAACTTTTAGCAAATTTTGGTTAAAAATTGTAAATCCATTCCCAAATGGCTAGTTAGTTCAAACATGATATGTATCCATTGGGAATTCCTAAAAAATCCCTTATAGGTGAGTGGTAGGCTAACTTTTGTAATTTGGCATTAGAAATCAATAAAGATCAACCATTTCTCTACAAATTCGTAAACAGTCAGTTGGTCTAGATAGGTACGGAAGAATTTGAATGAAAGTATGAAAAATTAAGTTGGCCCTATGAATTATATTCCTTTTTCACTTGGTCTCATGTATTAATCTTCTTTCCTTTTCAAGTTATTGAATTTTTACTCTTGTTGCCTAGTTTGTAAGCCTTAAATCAGGGTTTCATTTAATAATTGTGTTTTCTCTTCGATTCCACCATGGGAAACTAATACCCCTTGGTGGAATTCAATAATTGTCTATATAATTTTATATTATTCAGGTTCTTTTTGGTAACTTGCAAGTAGATGGGTTTTCCATGATGCCCTAGGTGTGCATGTCCATGTGTGCACCAACCAGCGATTTAGGATAGTCCACATAACTTTCCTTTGGGGATTCACCAAGACCTCTAAATCGGTGTGTAAGACCCTTATGTATGACCTCAAATGATCCAATTTTTGGTTTGGATATTTTTGCAAGGAGGTAGCACTTGTAGTGCAAATGCATACCTAATTAGGCCTAATTGCCTTGTCAAGATTGGGTGTTATTCTGTCTTCCTTTCATTTTCATGTTTTGGTGCTTGAGTATAATCCCTTAGGCCATAAAGGGTATCTAGATCTATGATATATTTAGGTGTTTATGTGGAACTATTTTGGGTAAAGTAAAAAATCCTTCTAGGAAAGGCTACAAGCAAGAAGTCGGGTTTTCAAAGCAACTATGTTCAAAGGGTTGCACATGTTGGGTAGGATCATTGAATCCTTGTCCGAGGGACCTAAATAGACAAAATTATTGAGTATAGGTCACCCATGGTCCTTGGAGTCACTTTATGGGGAATTTAAGTAATTCTAGCATATGTGCCTAGTAGACAACTATTGGAAGTTGGTGTTGAAGACTTGTTTGAACCTAGTGATTAGGTTGCCATGTTGGGAATAGGTTGTGATAACCTAGAATCAAGTCATTTATACACTTGTTATAAGTGTAGAGTCACTTTTCCCTTTTGGAACACCTGACTTGGTGGGGTATCTCTTGAGTTTGAATATTGGAAGCATCAAACTATCTCTTTGGGACTTCTAGCTGCCCACTCTGCATCAGAATCTAAGACTAGTCTAGCTTCCACTAGCACCCTCTGCACCTCCCACTGCACCCCCACCCCTATCATATATGTCATCATCACCATCATCTGGACCATGTCCTCTATCCGAAGGAGGGTGCCTCTCATCTCTCTCACCATCCCTCCCTCCATCGTGTCTCTCTCTCTCTTAGCTCCCCCTCTACCTCTAACAGGATGATCATTAGAAGGATCGTAATCTAAAGGGTCCTTGATCCAAGGAACTACCTCATCAGGAGCTGTAAAATTTGGAAACAGATGTTGTAGCATTTTTGCAAGATATCCATCTAAACACCCTGTATTTGCAACATCTGGAAGAAGATCCCAACCAACTGCAACCATCTCTCTGATAGCATGCTGTGTAGTCTCATATACTAACTGAGTACCCCATAGTGGCTCCTTGTCATGGATCCATGCATATACTAATAAATCCTAGCACCTTCTCTGCACACAGTTGTACTACCTCAATACCTGGGTAACCAAGAATTGCTCTACTATGTATATGGTACGTCCAATCAAAAATGAGCTTTGAAAAAAATAAGGCATCTGTCGCCGGTCTGAAACCCACTCCTCATAGTCAAGGTATGGTCACCACACTACTATAGTCATCTTATCAAAAATATGGTGACAATACTCTACCTTGCCCAAATGGGATTGTTGAATCCAACCTGCATGCATATAAACATACAACTACTGATCTAAGTGCTACCTATCTACTATCGGCCGTGTAACAGGGATATGTTCCCAAGCCCAGATCTATAACACAAGGATACCAAGAGTCATGTTTCATGAATACTGATATACTATCTCATGCAACTCCCTATAAATATTAGCTAGAATGCAGCTACCCCATGCAAATCTGCGTGAAGAAATGACCATCTCCTCTAGCATGTCGACATAGCCAACAATAAATTTGTGTTGTCCTCTATTAGGCATCAGAATGCCTCTGATCAATCTAGCCAAGTATATTGGAAGAAGATCTTAATGATTGCACATGTAGTCCCAAGTGAGGTATCGACGAGCTATAGAATCATCTTCGAAGAATGGTTGAGCCATGGCAATAGTTGTAACAGAATTTGACTCAAACTGCACCTCTCAACCCATAATAGGAACTCGAAGAATGCGCCACTCATCCTCAGGTGTGACATTCATCTAGCTGATCAGGAGATAGAAGGTGATGTTCTCTGAGTGCCATCTCTCGACCAAAGAAGTCAACAACCCTTGATTTACCCTGATGTTGAGTAAATCTCTTAGTGATAGTAATCCTACTTGAGCAACTAGCTCTACCTCGTCACCGGTTAAAGATCTAGACAAAGAAAGTGCACGACCTAGGTACGGTCCTCGGAATGACACAACCTCAAAAGGAACCTATTAAGAAGATAGCATTTACAAAGTTCAAATCAGTACTCTAACTAAGGAAAGTATGCAGAAAAGTAATCAGCTAAGTGTTTTTGATGGTCAGTAGATGAACAACAGTCAAAATTGGAAGAAAACTAAGTCTAAATCTAGAAATGACTTTGTTCTTGTGGGGTGCGATCCCTTTTACGGGATGTGATTCACAATTTTTGGGATGCAATGGGGCATCTAGGAAGTGATCTTGTTTTAACAGGATGCGACGTGGGATGCAGCGTACAAGCCTTTTTTCACAGGACGCAAAGACCTACAAATTCATATCTACATTTACCAAAAGCAATGAAAACCTAAAAATAGGTTGTGACCTAGAATAAATGGGATACGACATAGGAATTTGGTGAAAAATAGGATGCGACATGGGATTAATTGGACGCGATCCCAAATAATGGAAATGATACAGAATGTAAAGGGCTATAACTACTACCCAAATGCAAAAAAATGGAAACATAAAATATGACAAGGTAGGTTTTCAGGTACTTACCGGTGGTGGGTAGTCAGCTGAGCGCTGATGTCGTCAGGTGAGCTTGAATTGATGCTTCTCCATGGGGACCATCATCTTCTCTCTAGAGCTCTCAAAATTACCAAGGATGAAAGTGAAAATGAATGGGTAAAAAGTGAATTTTGGGATATATATTTGACTTTTTGAGCTATTTAGGAGCTCCGAAACTCCTCCCAGACAACTAAAACTCAATTTTTTTCTCTTTCTAGTCAATCGGGAATGAAACCAAATGCATAGAGGATGTTTTACACAGCACAATAAAATTTTTATGGCAGTCACCAAAAATGCAGAATTGCTCCATATGTTCTGAAAATGATTCACAGGCTTTACACAATCAGTTTTCCGAGTTCTATATTATGAAATTGCACATTATTCATCACAATCTTGGTCTAACATCATTTTATCAGAGTCCAAACTCTCATTTTAAACATGATTAACTTGATAAAATTGTGTTTTCTCTGAACACACCTTCATTTTTTCACTTCTTCTAAGTTGATTCTTTATCGATTCAATTGATAAGTACAAGTGATATATCATTCTACAGAGGAATTTATTATTTTTCCTTTGATTTCATTCCCGATGGGGCATGATCACACTTAAATCAATAAAATTCTTGCTCAAAACAACATTAAAACAACTTTGTCATCAAAAGACTAAAGGCATGATAGTTCCTTGACTAAGTCGGGACTATTGGATGGAAGGCTTCGGTTTTCAGAAGCTGGATATCTTATGTCTACATTTTCTCATATTCTTATTAAGCTCCTAGCAGCTTTGTACTGACCTTCATTCGATCAAGTTCGGAGTCGGTATTATCAATTCTCGGATGACAACCAAGTTTAGCATTGTTATTTTTAAGATCTTTGTTTATTAACCTTTGTTCGATCAAGTTCAAAGTCAATTATATCAGTCTTAGTTCAATCAAGTGCGAGACTGATCTCATTAGACATTTTGTTCAATCAAGTGCAAAATTCTCAAACTTTTTGAAGTCAACATCAAAACTTTCTTTGAATCAATACTCTCGCACATCAATTCAAAGAGGGGCAAATGTAACCACCCTAATTTGGTCTGCTCTGACTATAGACCCTATTTTCCCTAAGTGTGATCATACCCCTAATTATGTGAAAACAATTCTTTAATTTATTGGCATAATTCATTTAAATCAAATTTAATCTCCTAAGTGATTTAATCACTAAATTAGATTAATTGCCTTAGCCAATTAAATCAAATCAGTTCAATTCAATAAAAAAAAAATCAAAAACATGGATAAAGTAATTAATTAAAAGGAATTAAATAAATTCTAATTACAAATCCATTTGCAAAAAGGGAAAGTCAAATCCCTAACCAATGGGAGTTAAATCACTTGGATCACCTCACATGGATCACCAAAGATTCAATCTCCACCTCTCTTACCCTTTCACTCCTAACCTCTCATTCACCAAATTCTTCTATAAATAGAATGAATTAAAGCTCAATGGGCCCCTAATTTTTAATTATTAATTGCAAACTTATGCTGCAAATATTCTTAGAGATCTTAAATGCATTTTAGCTCATTCTTTCATAGCATTGTTATAATCTTTCAATTTGGAGCTTTAAAATGAACATTTCTTGAGCATTTATATTAAAAGCATTCAAATCTTCCATTCTAAGTTGTATTTATCACTGATTAATGCATAATCTAAGGGAATTCATAGCATTCTTCACACTCTTCTTAGATAGGAAACAATAGGTCAATTTTAGTGATTGATATGCTTTCTAACTCTTGTTTCTCACTAATATAATGACTTATTGAAGTGTTGTGTCGCAGACAATAGGTACACAAAATAACACACCACAATAGGTAGTCTTGTGGTTGCTTATTTTGGAAATTTGGGTAGCTTTACTAACAACCATGATGAAGGGATGGCCTTCTTATGGGGACTTAAATTTTCTCATTTCATTTGTTTAAGGATTCTAGAAATTGAAGGGGAATCTAAATTATTGAATCCACTAGAGGAACCATGAGGGTGAGTTGGAGAGTGGAAGAAATCCTCAAAGGCATAATACCTCTTCTATGAGGGTTGGAAAAATTTACCCTACAACACATCTACTACAGATTCTATTGCAGTGATAGGGTTAGAAAAGAATGCCCTTTGTTGTTGGAGAAGGTGTTCTTCCTTACCAAAAACCATCAAATCCCTTATAGGGAAGGAACAAACTTAAATAGATACTGATGCAATCTATTAAAATTATCTTTTGGACCCTTTTTGGGATACTTGCGAAATAATAGGTAAGGTGGTTTATAATTCAAATTTTAATCTCTATCGAACTGATCTCTATGTTTGATGCCCCTACAAGAAGTCAAGTAGATTGTAATTTACTCTTCCATGTCATCTCATGCTTAATTATGAGGATTTTTGGTGGTGATTACAAGGCACGAGTAATAAAAAATATGGGATTTTTGAAGCTCATCATAATTATTCAAAAGAAGCCCTAATAGATCTCTCTAGACTTTATTTTTGGTCCTTAATTATTTTTAGCCATATTTTGTTTGAAAGAAAGGACCTCTTGCACAAAACTACTATCATTATTGTGTTGGCATCATACAGATGCAGTTATTGCAATTATTACATGCCTTATAGGAATTTTATTTAGTTTACCTCATCTGTTAGTTTCACTAAACGCATGAAGAAACCCTAGCTCTTCAATTCACAATCTCATCCTATCTTTTGTGCATCTACAACTGATATTATGGTAGATTCAAGTATAGGAGGGGATTGGGTCTATGTGGATCCTGATAAAATTGATGATGGTTTTAATATTAATCCTACTGTGTAGAATATTTGCAAGGATTGGGAAATTTCTTCATTTATGGAGTCTATGACTAGTTACAATGAAAGCCTTTCTCACCAGTTTGATTCGTCGTAGGTCGAACTGAGGGTTACTATGGGTGAGATTTCATTCGAAATAAACAAATATTTTATTGCATAGGCTACGGTCCTTCTTATTAATTTTTTTAAATGGAAGAAGACAAGTCGTTTTGCCAATGAGACCAACCTTAACAATTCTTTCATACAATTGAACAACCGGTGAAACTCCATGGTGGTTTTGACAGAGAGGAGTTGTCACCTCTATGGAACTAGGTGTGTATTGTGATCATGAAATATTTCACTTTGGAGGGAAGATTTGGGATCCACTATTATTACCACATGATCTTCCTTAATCACTTTCATAACCATGACTTGATTACTTTCCCCTTATTTCTCTTGCACTCTTTGGAATACATTATGAAATATGTTTGCGAATTTAAGTAGGGAACAAATTATACAATTTTACACCAAGGTCTTATGTTAAAGCTCTATAATTTTCACCTTGCCTTCTTTCCTTGTGTCATTTCTATTCAAGAGGCCATGCCTTCCCCATCCCAACCTCCTGCTAGCTTTATGGATGTCTCGGGAACCAGTAAGAAAAAATTTCATCAAAAAACCCAAAGCCCCTCATAATTCTCCTGATAAACCCCCAAAATTTGAGTCCCTTATGAAGCCCCTTGAAAAAATAGAAAAGACCCATCTACCCAACTGAAAACTAAGGGTGCTAAAAAGGCCAAGTTTAATATCCAGCAAATTGACTTGAATATGGAAATTACCGAGGATACTGGCACTCCATGTCGCTCTACATAGATTGTTGTTAAACCCTAGGGGAAAGTAAAAATTTTAAAGAGGAGTCCTTCGAGAAGGATAATTCTAGCGAGTCAAAGAGCCAGGAAAAAAAAATTCTAGAAAGGAAACCCAACATAACAACAGTAGCTCATCCCATGTTTCACAGAGAGTTAAGGTTGAATACTTGGACCTTACCTTGTAAACTGAGGCAGGTAGTAAGGTTAAATTCCCATTTGATGTCACCTCCCTAGTTTGCATTACTCCTAATAGTGACAAGGCTACTGTGGGTGGTGAGTGTGGTAATTGTGTGGATATGTGAGGGAAAATTGGTAAAATAAAAAAATGA
>MU227309.1:0-13209 GCA_018584345.1 Thuja plicata
TTCAAGAGAGGGTTGAGTATTTGATATCCCGTATCAAACGTTCAATCCTATATGTTATGTAGTGGCACAAAACTCGCATCAACAGTGCTCTCTGTGAAGTGCCCTTGAATTCTAATGCAACAAATGATGTAGAATAGGAACAAAAGATGTGAACTGTGGAATTCCAATTTATGCCGTATGGCTGCAATGCAAATCCCACATGCAATCTTTCTTTATCTTTGGATACTCTTTGTGAAATGTCTCTAAACTCTATGCAAGAACCCGAAAAAGAAGACTGGTTCTTCAATGATGTCATTCAAATCTGCAGTTTTAGAAAACTTGTATGAGTATTTTGTTGTAAGGAATCATTGGTTGCTTTCTGTGAGGATTCATATGTGGCAACAAGTGATGAGATTGCAGTACATGTTACAAGACTACATTTCTGATCTCCCTATGATGTAGCGCTCAAGAAGGTGTGGAAGTGTTCAAAGAAATGATTCGTAGGAGTACTCAAAGGGATAGTAGAGAGAACCTTTCTAGAGGAATATCAGTAAGGGAATGTGGAAGTGTTCATGACACGACTTACGAAAGTGCTCATGGGCATGATTGAAGACACCCCCTTGTTTCAATAATAGGTGACCTCCCAATTTTGACACTTAATTAACTTAGTGCTTTTTATAATGTAACGAGGTCCACTGCATAGAAAATATCGATTAACTTTTGGAAAAAAACGATGCTCAATTTCTAGCTACTGATCAAAATTTACTAAATAATCAATCTCTTGTAGAAATGGCATATTTTAATACATTTGCACTAAAATTAGAAAAGGATGCCTTAGTTGAGATCAAACGTAGCCTTCTATCTACTTGTTAGGAACAACATGAAATGAGCTTCCTATTGTGTTGTGAACACACATGCCCCATTGCGAATGGGGACCCCCTCGTTTTTTTGCTTAGTGGCTTAGTTGTTGTAGGTGTTTGTTAGCTTTGGTTTAGCTTGGCAGTAGTTTGAGTCCCTTGGCCTCCTAAGCAGTTGAGAAGTCTTGTCGAGTCTGGGTGGAGTTTTGATCGATTTATAAATGAAGTATGAAGTCAAAGTGTTGAGAATACAAAAGTTAGAAATTAAGGGTGAAGTTGTGAAAATTGCAAAAGGATGTCAAAATGTCGTCATGATCAGGAAGTTGAATGATGAAAGTTTGTTTCAAGTGAAGAGTGGGATTTCATGGACGTAATGGTCATGACGATTTTCCACTCCTGGGCAATTTTTTGAGTAAAGGTGAAGAAAAGAGTGAAATTTCATGGTCCACCATGAATTTCCACCCTTTGACAAGTGGGGAATTATAAACTTCATGGTACCCTTTGAATTTCCACCATTAGAAATTGAGAAAAATTCAAGTGAAAATTAAAAATGAAGGAAAACCAAAACTTCAGGGTCTTGGTTGATTTTCCACTCTTCAGGAAAATTTGTAAGTGAAAATGAAAGAGTGGAAATCCATAGAAACTTAGACTGGTTCTGCAATGGTGTCGCCTAATATGAGGATCGCCTATTATTTGTGGTTTTCAATCATCAATTCACATCAAGACCAAAAGTATCGTTGTGTGCTCCGAGGTTTTGCAGCCAAGATATAAATTGAATTCCAAAGGATAATGATGATCTCCAAACAAGACTATTTCTAGTTAATCCAACAAGGTCACGAAGGTGACTTCAACTTGTTGGAGAAGCCAATAGACTAGGGGGGGTCTCTCTCACCTCTGAAATTGTACTCCAATGCTTAATTCCTCTTTCGGAATTGTAGACATAAGAAACAATAGGCTCTCAAATGTGATGTCCCCGTTTTGAAATCGAATATAATAATAAATAATAGGATTTTGATAAATAAATAATAATGATAAAAGAAAATTCAATAAATAAATAATAATATAAAAATATAAAAATATAAAAATAGATAAATAAATAATAACACAATATAATTTAATCACAATATAAATAAATAATAATAATTGGAATAAAATAAATAAATTAATAAATTATATAATTTAATAACATAACCAGAGGGGTTTGGTCAACAAGGAAAGAACGTGACTCTTCATTGGTATTGAAGGATATATAGAGCCGATCAAGGTTGATATCAAATGCAGGGAAGAATATAGAGAGTTTCTCCAGTATCTTATCTGACCATTGATTTGGGGTTGAACACATAATATACATTTTTGGTATTGACTACATGGAAGGTGGGAGAATAGGGATAGAACATATGAATGGAAGAAATCTCTCAATTGTACTAGAATAGAGAAACCAACCTATTAATTAGAGATATGAGAAAGACCATATCGCAGACCAAGTAGATTACTTCTATAGGCAGAGCAAGACAAATATGTCAATTAGAGCTTGTATTACGCCACACACTGTTTTGGAAATTTGGTTGATAACATTTCCGAGAATATTACAGTATCAAATGAACAAACACATTATTGGGTGATCAATCATGCCATGTGGCATTATCTGCAGATCGAATCAATTGGACCAATTGACGTTGAAGACCCTCGGAAGACTACGGAAATTTGAAGATTGATAATCTCATACTATGCAAAGCAATACAAATACTCCTTGTGATTCTAAGGGAAGAAGCTTTCAGATAGACAGAGTTTGTTCACATTGGGTGTCCCTTTCGACACTTGATTTTGGGAAGGAAGAATAATTGTTTTGAGTGAATATATATATACACACACACATTAGTAATCGAAAGGAGAAACTGGATTTTGAATGTAGTTGGGATCATCCGTGAGGTTCTTTGTCAAGATTGGCATTAAAAATTGAAGTCTCTCTCCTACTTGTGATTTCTTATTCCAGTTGCTTGCGGAAAGTGCATTAAACAAGTGGAGATTGTGAGTACGTCACTTCTTCACTTATAATCATAAATAGGACATACTCCATAGTCAGATAATCTGAGCTTCCAGTCAATCCATCAAATATTAAAATCTTGGATATATTTATAAAAGATCATATATGAAGCCTATCACTGATAGTTATCTGTCGGGAAAATTGAGGAGTAATTGTCATGGGAAACATTCAATATCTGCTTCTGCATATGTATCGACTCATGCCATGAATGGTTGGTTTCAATATTGATCAAATGAAATGGAGGAGTAATGGGTTTATTAACATTATACAGAGCAAGGAATCATTCAAAGTAATTGATGCTAACATCATAACATTGAAAATGATTGCTCATAGGGATAGGAATTGAATTTGTCAGATGTTGTCAAAAATCAACGAGTGTTGATATTACTACTGCACTAAGAAGTGACATATCCACTGTTGGTTCCCAAATCAACAGATTGGAAAGTTCTAAGAGTATGCCATGCTCTATGCTTAAACCCTCCAATTGACTTGGCCAATGAACAAGATTAACCAAATGTGGTTTAGAATCCTCTGCACTTCAGGCTATGCAAGACTTAGGCGGGTACACCTTCTCACGAACTGAAGCTTCAAGCTGATGCTTTTATAGAAGATTTATATATCCTACTTGTATCTTACTCTTAATCACTATCTCAAAATGGCATATACTCTTGAAATAGATTGATTCACTTACTGATACTTGATCCTTTATAACTTCTTGATTATCTTATTTCTACTTCTACCTTTTGATTCTAATCTAAAACTATCTTGGTTACTAATCAGTTCTTGCTTCTATTTATCTTCTATTTCTGATTTCAACTATCTTCTATTTATCTCATCCTACAACTTTCTAAAAGAAAAATGAATTGAGGTTTAGTAAAATTAAAGTTTACCGTGATCAATGCCTTATCCAGGGCTGCATAGTCAAGATTTCATCCTTCCGCCTTCCTATAATTCTAGTTACTTGGCATCTAAGTGTTTATACGATATATAAACATGCAAGTATGTAATATCAGTTAGTTCTTCTTTAATAATCCATTCATTCCCCTATTATTACTGTGAGTCGCTTATATGATTTTAATCCTGCGGTGCAAGAACCATACAAATGAAACACACAAAGTAGAAAAGGCTACTTAATAAAGTAGAAATATTGGTGATACCCTGATTTAAATAATTTAAAAGGGAACAACTTGGAGACAACTTAGCAATATCTTATTCAATAACTTCAGCAAATAACCTCATTAGTTATCTCATTGAAAAAGAGAAGCTGTCCTTTCTGCTTTATATCTTCTTCAATCTTTCTCAAGATATTACTTTTTTTTAATCTTTGCAGAATTTCTTCATTCGTAGGAAGTTTCTAACTATATCCTCTTCCATGGTAGCTTGGTGGGACATACATTTAACAAGGGAATGAATATGATCCTCAGGATCATATAATCTCTCCACTCCATCCTCCGAATGATAATTTTCCTTCAAATGCTTATGAACTTGCTCGATAGTATCAAAACCAATCACAAGACTTGCAAATTTAGACACATGGGCTAAAAAGGCCCCCTTCCTCATTTTCTCCATAGATTCTCTTTCAAACCACAACATTTGCCACATAAATTCAAGAAATGCTACTCTTTCTGAAACAAAAACTGACAACTTATGAAGGGCTTGTTGGCACCCATAAACCCTGATGAAAGTGTGATTACCTCTGATAAACCAGTCTGCAAAGTTATGTGTATGGCCCTTTCCTGGATTAACTCTAATGGCCTTAGTACTCTTCTTATCTTGAGAGGTAACCTCTCAACTTGATGACCAAGGACTCTGAATATTCATACAACAAAAGGATCATGAAATATCCTTTAATTGCAGTCTTTACTGTGTCTATCCCATATGCGACATCATTGTTGAACAAACAGTCTGCTGCCTTGACAATCTGTGGTAGTTAATTGCAAATTGTTTCTAAAAACATTACAATTCCGGAACAAGATTAATTGACACAATAAGGAATAATGTTTGAAGTCCCTTTTTTTATTCCAACTCACCAGTTGGTTATGTATCAACCTTTCAATTTCAGTTGCAATATCAAATTCCAAATTAACCTCTTGATTCTGAATTCTCATCGACATAAACATTAAGTCGATTGACATTCTACTTCTAGCATCTCCCAATAAATGACACCATCCATGATAAGTTTTCTGAAAAATTCTATAAAACCGTGGGTAGAAAATGATTCACTCTCTGTGATAGGCATTAGTCTATTCTTTTCACCCCTCTTCCTGAAGTATGCTACTTCTCTCTTTCCAAATGTCTTGAGCAGCCTATCATAATCTACCCTAAATTGTTCTTTGTTAATTTTAGTGAGTGCTTGTTTGTTCAAGTTAAAACATTCTCTTATGCACAACTTGGTGACAACCAGTATTGGGTCCCCACTTATACTCCTCATTGTTCTGGTTTCGGGTTTGTAGTGCATTGCCAACGTAGTAATCAATTTGACATCAATAAAAACATTTGGGACTATGCATTTTGCTAAGTCAAGATTCCATAGATTTGAGCCCGAGACTTTCTCATTCCTGTTATTATAAAATACCAGAATAGAGCCCTACCAGTATGTGAAATTTTTTCATCTCTACACCTTCCCCATACATTATGAAAAGCCATCTTAGCGCCAGTGTCTTCTGGCCCAGGCAATGCATCTAGCATAGCCTTTTGTAAGGGTCTTTTAACCGGTTCATTCTTAACCCTTGAACTCTCACCCGTTTCTTTCTTCTTAGGCATTTGTAACCAAGAAATTCAGCTCAACGAAGAAGTTTTGAACTTACTAGTAGCTCATACTGCAGAATTTGAGCACTTCTGATGTCGTTTGAGCTTCCACACACCTTGCTTTTACTCCGACTCCGTTTTCTGGCTTAATGAGTCAGTCTCATCACATTTACCGCACATATAAGGCTAGATTTCGCTGCATCTCTACAATGGAACCCGCCTTTCGTGAATTAGCGATAAGTTCGCTGTTTCGCAGTTTACTGTTTAGGACTCAGCGAAATAGCGACAAGTTTGCTATTTTGCAACTTACTATTTTGGGGTTAGCGAAATATGCAATTTTGTGTGATTTATGGAATATCTTAGGTTTTATAATGGTGTGCTTGGGTTATTATACAAAGAAAACTTCAGTACTTCAACCTATGCAAGAGTTTGTTCTAATTTGAACCAATACAAAAGCTTGGTGATGACTTGTAGAAGATGACTATAGGAAATATCTACTCAAGATTTTTAGTGTTATCCTACTCTCAGAGAACACTAATTTTTGCCAAAATTTATGGTTCCAACATTTTCAACATAAAGTTCTATTATCAAAAACTTTATCGGGGGCATAAAGGTAGCGCGAATTCATTGATGACTCATCATGGCAGTTCAAACACTAAGTTGGAAGAGTTCGTTAGTTGTTAGGTCGTAAAGGTGATGCTGACAGTTGGGACCTGGTCATATTCCAGATTGACATTTCAAATCATATCATTGATGAAGAAATCTACAATAAACGTGAAAATCATTATAAGTAGATAATGTGGCAAAAGAGGACAAATTGGCAATATTCCATTGGGGACATTACAAAATTATGAAAATGAACAACCAAACAACTTACTTAAATATGAAAGGCTAGGTCCCCTTGTGTGAAAATTAAGTCACGCGGGACCACAAGAGTTAATTGCAAAATAGAATAAGTCCGGCCTAAAGAGGGGACATGACAATTGAGGGTCAAACCCGCAAACACATTGGATCAACGAAAGCACAAGCCTACGATCACAATGGCCCATCAAGGGTTTTGTGGTCGCAACAACACCATTACTACTCAACCAACACACTATGGGATTAACCCATAGGGTTGAAGGATTATCAAACATTCCTCAAACCAATCTTGGATCAAGTGCATTTTTATGTGCCGAGGACATTCAAATGTTTATGCCACAATCAGTTTCACAATTCCTCTTTATGTCCCAACACGCCAAATGAATTCTTTTAATATTATTAGAACCTTTCCTAAGAATCTCTTTAGTATCCCATCAATATTGAGCATGGCTTTTTTTGTTAATTGATAGCAAGATGACATATAGATTGAGATTGTTGATAGAATAACCTTTTTAATTATGATCTTTATACCCAAAGTTAACTAATGACCTTTCCATGACTCCAATATGATTTTGTATGTTTAAAAGGTATCATCCCATAATCCTGTTGTTATTGCAACTCCGAACAAAGGAATTCCCAAATATTTACTTGAAATAATGTCAATATTAACTTGACAACTTTGCAATTCTTTTTGTGTCGCTCTGCTAGTACAGAAGATCTTAGATTTTTCATTGTTGGTTAATTAACAAGATAGAGAGATATACAATGATGACTAGTTTTGAGTTTGACAACCTCATCCATTTGGGTTTCCCCATATTATGTGTATCATCAATAAATCACTGATTGTAATGTCACGAAACGACAATCGGAGTTTTTTCCTGTATTTCAATTGCAAGAGACTTTTCTTTTTTATGACTTTCACTCAATTTTTGACTTACTTCACTTTATAGAAACAATTTCTTCAATAGATGATGTAGAAATGCGAGGTGGGCTTCTTGATATTATATGAGAATATCCAGCAATTTACAATATTATTTATATTGAATAATATAAGTATCAATGCCTTTTTATATATAGTCTCTTTTAATCTAACTTGATAACAACCACCAGTTTTAATGAAATAGTTCCAACACCATTAAGGATAGGAAGTGTCTATACAAGGACTGTAAATGGGAGTTGAAAAAAACAGTTTTAGTTGAATGTCAACGATTGGTATGAGTCTAGTGTTGATTTACTGGTATCTTTGCTAGTCTTCCAAGATTATCTGATTACGTATTGTTATTCATGTTAGTATGCTGGTATGGCTACAAGACTCTAGTAAGGAGAGACAATGGCCGATGATGTTAAATGTAATATCAAATGTTGAAGGTGATACGTAATATCAAACGCTGAATTATCCAACGCTGAATGTGATAGAAATTATACAATGCTGAATGTGCTATGTAATACCAACGCTGAATGTGATATATATTCTTAAATGCTGAATGTGTTCCCTGAATCGATTAAATGACTATATATATCTATCATCCCTCTAGAGAGTTTCCATGGATGGGACGTGACTTACAATAATTCATTACCATTCGTACCTCTTTATCTTGATTGCAGAACTTAATGTTCCCATTCACTTAATAGACTCGTTAAGCCTTAACCAATCTCCTAAAAGATTTATTCTGGATCGATTCTTGCTAAGGGATAATCGTGTCTTTAGCTGATTGATTGATGGATAAATAACCGCCTAAGCTCTCAGCATAGTGTATACAATAATAGTTATTATAATCGTTGATTACCATCATCTTCTACTACTGCCGCAACATGATCAATATGTTTGCTGATGGCCTCACACCTCCTTGGAGACTAGGGTCGATGCCATTTAATAGACGGATAGTCACCGTAACACGTTGCGAGACTTATTATTATGCCACTTTGTAGCCTTGTCCTACGTGTATTCCTGTGAGCTATTGTATATGGACATCCTTTGTTTAGTTGATATCATGTGCTTTCATATAGTTATAATGTTCGTGTGCCAGAGTAATTGGTGAGTAGGACCCTGGCTCAATTTCTTGTCGACCATTATCTTTGTCAATACATTTAGGAACAAAGATATATAATTCGTTGTTGACCTTTATTCATCATTTTAGAAATTCATAAGTCAACATTTCATTGAATTATATTTTATTTAATATATGTATCCATATGTTGTGAATGGGATTAAATATAATCTTGAGTATCGACGTGTTAATATTTAATATATTTTATTGAATTATTATTTATTATTTATTTTTATATCTATTTTAATGATTATTATTTATCCTTTAATTACTAAGTGTATATGATATTATAATATAATTAAAAATTATATTATTATTTATATAATTGTAATATTATTGTTTATTATAAATCATTAATTATATTTATATTCTATTATTTAATGGCATATTGATTTTTAACTCTTACTTAGACGGGGACATCACAGTCCGGCCTTGTTGGCCGTAAACTTGTATGTACGGGAGTGTTATGTTAATTAAGTTGTTAGTCTTGGTCATTACTGACCAAAGGGTAAGTGGTTATGTCGCGATGCTTCAGTCGCACCCCTTCGGGTGACATATGTACTCTCTTAGATGGAAAAGAAGGGACACCTGATGATACTATGTTATGCTTACCTTGGATGTAATTTGGTTATGATTAATGGAATATCTGGCAGTTCTCTGATATCTTGTTGCACTTACTATCAGTTATAATTTCCTTTAGTAGTATGCATTAAATCCCATTTTGCCATAGGAGCCAAACATCTTGCGCTGTTGCCTCTATGATCTCGGGAAGTGACGAGGTGCAGATGGCGCACGGAAAACCATGATTCTTCGCACCTAAAACATATACCTTTCTTCATTGTTTCATCTCGTCCTTGGCATCGGTGTCCTGTATCCCACTGTTCTTTGTAGAAATAACATTTTCTTCCCTTGTCATCCTTCCTTAATTCCTCATATCTATGTTGTGTCTTAGTCAAAACATTCTTAGCTCTTTCCTTTGAAGAATTTGACTCAAGCTTCTTGGCCTTTTGTACTGCTTCTTCTAGGGTTTGAAGTTCTAGAGGATTTACTATAGTTTTGATGGAATCTTTGAGGCCTTCAATGAATAGGTAGGTGAGCCTACCTTGTGATAGATCGGATACCATAACGGACAACTTTTGGAATTCATTGGCGGACTCCCCCACCGTTCCATGCTGTATAAGTTGTGTGAGTTATTTGAAATACCATTCGAGGTGCTGCTTGTCAAATCTTCTATTGAGTTTTGGAGAGAATTCTTCATAAGAGTATATGTCTTGGTGACCTAAGGAAATGAGCCCGTGATGCTACCATTCGTGAGCCATTCCCTCCAAATGGAGTATTGCAAATTGGAGGGCGTCATCTTTCGTTATTAGGCTTAGGGTGAAAAAAATAAGTTTTTGCAACCATGCATGTGCTGAAATCTTCCTTGATCTGTCAAAGTTGGGAAGTGTTACTTTGCTTACTTTGTGCTTGAGCTCTTTGTTTATGTGCCTCCTAGGTGCCTCTTGTCGTTTGTCCTCACAAAATTCTTGAAAGGATACCACTTCTCTAATGTGTGGTTCAAGGTTTGCATAGGCTCTTGCAATTTCCTTGGTGCTATTCATCGATGGATCTATTCTTTCCTCCTCGCTTGGCATCTCTTCTCTAGGTAAGAAGGGGGGTCAGGGTATTCTAGAGGTTGAGGATGCATTATTATTTTCCGAAAGATTTGAACTAGTATCTCATCCATGGGAGGGATGATTTTTTAGATTATTGATTGAATTCCCCGAATTTTGTAAGGCTTGGATGAGGGCTTGGTTTGTTTGATTTGCTTGTTCGATGAATGCTCTCATTTCGTTGACTAATTGTTCATTCATTTTGCCTTTCTCTTTTCTTGTATATACTTGCATGAACTATCCTCACAGGATGACAGGAAAATGCTCTGATACCACTGTAATGTACCGAACCCGGTCCTATGGCAATCGAGGTTTTGTCCTGTATTTCAATTGCAAGAGACTTTTCCTTTTTATGACTTACACTCAATTTTTGACTTACCACACTATATAGAAACAATGTTCTTCAATAGATGATGTAGAAATGCGAAGTGGGCTTCTTGATATTATATGAGAATGTCCATCAATTTGGAATATTATTTATATTGAATAATATAAGTATTAATGCCTTTTTATGTATAGGCTCTTTTAATCTAAGTTGATAACAACCACCATTTTTAATGATTTAATGATATAGTTCCAACACAATTAAGGATATGAAATGTCTATACGAGGACTGTAAATGGGAGTTGAAAAAATGGTTTTAGTTGAATATCACCGATTGGAAGGAGTCTAGTGTTGATTTACTGGTATCTTTCTAGTCTTCAAGATTATCTGATTACGTATCGTTATTCACGTTAGTATGCTGGTATGGTTACAAGACTCTAGTAAGGAGAGATGGTGGCTGATGATGTTGAATGTAATATCAAATGTTGAAGGTAATATGTAATATGAAACGATGAATTATCCAACGCTGAATGTGATAGAAATTATCCAACACTGAATGTGCTATGTAATACCAACGCTTAATGTGATATATATTCTTAAATACTGAATGTGCTCCCTGAATGGATTAAATGACTATATATCTATCATCCCTCTGGAGAGTTTCCATGGATGAGACGTGACTTATAATAATTAATTACTATTTGCACCTCTTCATTTTGTTTGCAACATTTAATGTGCCCATTCACTTAATAGACTCATTAAGCCTTAAGAAATCTCCTAAAAGAATTATTCTGGATCGATTCTTGCTAAGGGATAATCATGTGTCTTTAGCTGATTGATTGATGGATATATAACCGTTTAATCTCTTAGCACCATGTATACAATAATAGCTATTATAATCGTTGATTACCATCATCTTTTGCTACTGCCGCAACATGATCAATATGTTTGCTGATGGCCTCGCACCTTCTTGGAGACTAGGGTCGATGCCATATAATAGACGGTAGTCACTGTAACACGTCGTGAAACTTATTATTAATGCACTCTGTAGCCTTGTCCTACGTCTATTCCTGTGAGCTATTGTATATGGGCATCCTTTGTTTACTTGATATCATATGATTTCATATAGTTATAATGTTTGTGTGCTAGAGTAATTGGTGAGTAGGATCCTGGCTCAATTTCCCGTCGACCATTATCTTTGTCAATACATTTAGGAACAAAGATATATAATTCGTTGTTTCCGTTCGTTATTTTAGAAATTCATGTCGACGTTTCATTGAATTATCTTTTATTTAATATATGTATCCTTATGTTGTGAATGGGATTAAATATAATCTCAAGTATCGACGTGTTAATATTTAATATATTTTTTTGAATTATTATTTATTATTTATTTTTATATGTATTTTAATAATTATTATTTATCTTTTAATTACTAAGTGTATATGATATTATAATATAATTAAAAATTATATTATTATTTATATAATTGTATTATTATTAATCATCAATTATATTTATATTCTATTATGTAATGGCTTATTGATTTTTAACTCTTACTTCGATGGGGACATTACAGTCCGCCCTTGTTGTCCATAAAATTGTATGTACGGGAGTTATGTTAATTAAGTTGTTAGTCTTGGTCGTTACTGGCCGAAGGGTAGGTGGTTATGTTGCCACGCTTCAGTCGCACCCCTTATGGTGACACTTGTACTCTCTCGAATGGAAGAGAAGGGACACCTGATGATATTATGTTATGCTTACCTTGGATGTAACTTGTTTATGATTAATGGAATATCTGGCAATTCTCTGATATGTTGTTGCACTTACTATCTGTTATAATTTCCTTTAGTACTATGCATTAAATCCCATTTCCATAGGAGGCAAACATTTGGTGCCGTTACGTCTACGATCTCGGGAAGTGACGAGGTGCGGATAGCACACGGAAAACCATGGGGCAACCAGTAGATTGTGGTGGAAGGACCAGTGAGGAAGACGAGTATACAGAACTATTCGAGGGTGAACGAGCACTGACAACAGAGTTCGTTTCCCTAGTCTAGGCATTCATCGAAACCCACGTTTGATGGGAGGCAGCACCCAACGAAGTATCAGACAGTTTTTGTCAATTGACAACCATCTGTAGATGGAATGTGTAAAGTCCCCTACTCAATAGGACCTTAAAACCACTTAACTTCTCACTTGGAATTTTGTCAAACACTTGTCATGCAATGTATATATGCTGCTGCTATAAAATTCCAGAATATCCAAGCAGTGCGAAACTAAAACTATGCAACTTTTAAGAGGAAAAAGTGCTATATTCAATCATGCCATTCATTTGCTTTCAATGTAATACATAAGAAATATATTTCCAGCCAACATCAAAAAAATCAAACCCTTGAATTTTGCCTTTACCCAATGCTGGTTACAACGATTCAATTATATTTGGCACAATTAACTTCTTTCAAAACTACAATACTGAAACTATCTTAAACAAGGGTTAACTAATACAGTAATAAAATGGTGAAGTGCTGAAACTCAAAGCACTTACAGCTTAAACCTCCACAATATAGTAGTCTTCAGAATTGGCCCTTGGCCACAAATTAAGCTCTAATGAAGTGACTGAAATACCACTTCCAATCTGCAACCCTTCAAGAGATATTTCACTCCCTCAGTTATGCAATCAATGGGAGTCTTCG
>MU227309.1:25542-40306 GCA_018584345.1 Thuja plicata
AGTGCATCCCAGGCGCCCGGATGCTTCTGGATGCTTCTTCTGGAAGCATCCAGAAGCATCCGGGCGCCTGGGATGCGCTTCCAGGTGGCACCCAGAGAGCATCCGCTCCAGCACCCGCTTCCGCAGGCACCCGCTTCAGCATCCCGCAGTTTGGAGCCCGCATCGGTAACTAAGTGCCAAGATTTATGAGTTCTATAAATTTGTCAGCTTATTTTACATTCTTAACTATCATTTTTAACCTAGGTTTCATTCCAATTGTCATCCGCTAAAAGCTGATTTCATCAAGAAAAATATTTAACAAAGTAGAATTATCTACAAGTTGTTTGGTGCTGATATTCATATATGCTTGAATTATAAATTTCTGTTTTGCTACTATTATGATTAGTGTCACGCTTTAGCACAAGCACAGAAACACTAATGCTGTGAATGATTATTTTTAGTTCCCAAGCCTTTCTTCCATACCCTTTATCATTACTGGTCAGGTCCCAAGGGTCAAGACCTTTTTATAGGTTGATTAAACTCCTCTTGGGTCAATGTGATGGTATGGTATACTTCATGTGATTATTTCTCGTCTGTTATACCTTGTTATTAATGTCTTTGAGCTCATTTGATATATTTTCATAGGCACAACATATTGAAGATGCGTAATTTCCATTATCAAAATCTCAAGAAGCTAAAAATCAATTACAAAGATGCCTAGGAGAGATTGATGTTCTAGTGGTGAAGATCAACAACACTCACCGAGGCTCTTATGAGTAGTACAATCTCAATTTAGAATCACTGTACAAGTCTACAAAAGCAGAAGTCCCTGCATGGATACAAATTTGTTTGGTTATGCTTTTGATGAGTCAAGGCACCTTCCACTAAGTTTGAACTTTGAAGTCACCTGTTTTTCCCATTTTGTTGAAGCCCACTTGAAACCCTCCCCCAGCTATATTACAAACTAAATTTTGATAGTGACACGAGAAAAAATCCAGGTCAAGCTCACAATGGTAACATTTGATGGGATTCAATGTTGTATTATTACACCCTTTATAATAAACTCAAGGAATGAATTAAATAACATAGCTGAGTTAAGGTCTAGTAATTCTCGTGGGAATTAGGAGTACCCCACCCCCTGCTGGAGAGGATCAATTAGTTATTGGTATACCAACTAACAGGTAAAATGCCAAATCAAGTATAGCATCTTGGAAATTGGCCAATTTAATAACACTTATAAAGCTAGAGTTTGTGAAATTCATTAAACTCAAGATTACATTCATCTCAAGAGATGGCAAATGGATGTCAAATATGTTTGTAGAAGTGGGGTGGATCTGATTGGGGATTTGAATTTATAAATGATGGGAATTTTGTCAAGAACCATCTATCTTTGTAGGTAATGATAGGGGAAGGAGCCTTCAAATTGCCATTATATTTAATGAAAAGAGAGTTCTTCAGTTTTCTCTCCTTAGACTGAAATATAATTTGACACCAACAAAATGTTAAATATAGGGCCACCTTAGATATATTTTAAAATTATAACAGATGACATTGTTGGCAAGGGATGTGTTTTTTCAATGAGAGTGATCAAATGGATTTCAAAGAATAGGTATAATCTACCTTCATTTTTTCAAGTAAGTCAAAGGTTGGTCATAATATCATATCATTAGTGGTTGTAGTGGAAGAATTGGAGACCTTCAGATATCATTTGCTATCTTCCTTTCTTTATGCTTCACCACCCATGCGATTTCATGTTTTATATCATTTTTTCTGTTAACTTGAATTTCTGTTTTTCAATCTTCACTTAAATAATCAATTATATGGATATATACCACTAGATTTGTGCCTATTTTGTAAATTTGATTTGATGGATTTCTATAAAGAAATAATGCTGGAAGGGAGGACTTAGGTGCATGCGTCAGATTTTGTTATATTATGCTATGTTGTGGGTGTGAATCAAAGAGGAAATGTGTTCTAGTTTCTTAAATGAGATATTTCATTTTTTTATAATTTTAATACATTATAAAAAAACTTTCATTGTTAATTAAAAATGGTATCCGCATTGCCAGATTTTGAGTTTGTTTTATTGTGTTTCGCTTGACTTCGTATGGTCAAATTTTCTTTGTTGTAGCTGCAAGGAGGCTTTCTATATGCCCTTTAAGGTGGTTTCTCAACAATTGTATTGTGAAGGCATGATGCTGCTTTCTGATGTTTCAACTCTGCCTACGGCAATGAAATTCAAAGAACCTATATCAATCACATATTATGAGGTATGCAATTTTCTTACTGTTTTTGGCTTGCACAAGTGAAATGAACACATTCTTCTCAAGAATTCTGTTTTTAATCCTAAGAAAGCATTCCCAACTCAAATGTATATTTAAAAGAAAGCTAACCAAAAAATGAAAAGCGTAGCAATAACATTGCAGAATTCAAAAGGCTCTTCCAAAATGCAATGGAAAAGTGTGTTATAATGACATAGCGAATAACATGGTGATCATTGAGGTCATTCCCTCTCATTATCACCTATGCCTAAGTTAAAAATGGGGTTTTCCAACCTAAATCAGTAATGAGGACATCTTGGGGATGGCAGGATTGTAAGATCCTTCACTAGTTTTGACCTAATCTCATCACAAATTTCACATATATAGCATGAACATACTATCAAACATTTACAGGGTCATATCATTCTGATATTTTCACTTATCCCACGAAGACATTTGAACAAACACTTTGCACATCATCTCTTGACACCAGTAAATAGACTTAAATTATGTAGTTTGCTGTCACAGACTTACAGATATATAACAATGATATAGCTGAAAACTTTGCTCAGAGAAATTTTGTCAAACGGTTTGATTACATGCTGTTTTTGTTTTGTTTCATGATTCACTGTTGTGTTTCTTTGAATGGTAACTCATCAAAAAGAAATGTACAGAAATTATTCATGAGCTACAATTATTAACTCTTTTCATAACTGATATAAAATTGACAGCAGAAACAAGGTCTCTGACCTCTAATTCAAATTGCAGCATCTTCTAATAATGAATTGTACAGCCGTTTCTTCAAATTCAACTTCTTTCAGCATAAATTGTACAGCCGGCAGTTGCATGGAGACTCAACACTCAGTTGATGATCCAGTGATACAGCAAGAGTTGACACCTGCAGCTGATTTATGTAGCACACCAGATTGTATTATAGAGACAGACAGCGACTTATGTTCAGATTGCCATGATGATAGTTCTATGGTCGATGTTGAGGGAGTTGCTAATAGTGGGATTGCTGTAGTGTTGGAGGATATGACGGTAGACTCTGGATCGCCAGAGGAGGATACCACTTTTGAGGACTACCTTGAAGAGATGGAGTTAGATAGTGCAGATCTGGATAGCGGCAGTCCCGAGATGGGGTTAGTGCAGGAGATGCCAGTATTCTCTTGTGTTGAGGATTTGAGCATGGAGTTTGCATGTGATGATACCAGTGTTGAGTCGGAGACAGTAGACACGGACTCATGCCAACATGACTCAGATTCATTTGTTAGTAGGGAGTCAGAGGAGGTTCAGTTCGAGTCACCAGAGGAGGTAGAGCCTTTGTTAGCATCTTGGTTTGCTACCGATACTTTCTATGTGACCCCTGAGGGTGACTCCATTAGTGGTGAGTCATGTCTGTATCAGACCTTGGGAGAGGACTCCGAGTTGCTGGAGAGTGTAGATGGGTCCCAGGATCTGGATTATTCAGTGGTTACAGAGGACGAGGCAGCTGAGGGTGTTGTGGAAGTAGATTCTGTAGCACCTTCCTCAGGTACAGAGGAATTTGATGGAGATGTGTCAGATGCTACTACTCCGTTTGAGGATGTGAGTTCAATTGTTAGTTCACAGAGCTCAGATGGTAACACATTGGGGGATAGTGTTTCTGAAAGGAGTATGTTGGGTAGCACTTCTATTCACAGTACGGACAGTGTGTCAGGGGTGATGCGTAGGAGGCCTATTATTCAGAGTCATCATGTGTCTAGTTAGTTGAGAGTTAGCGAGCATGATATTGTTACCGCATTCGAGCATTTTGATGCTACTCGACAGCTGCTGGCTGTTCATGGATGGGGTGCTCTTACAGATGATGAGCATGGTAGTTGTTACTTGTCTCTGACAGAGATTCATGCCTTACGGGAGGCTGTCAGAATTTTGAGGCAAGACTTTTTCGGTTGGTAGCCGACTGAGATCACCTAGTTGGGTGGGGAAGTACAACATACGAGGCACTCTTGGATAGAGAGGACGAGGTGAGTGAGCTTGCTCGGGAGCTCACAACGATTTCTGAGGTTTTAGAGAGCACTCAGTTGGCTCTCTAGGAGTCACTGGTTCAGTTAGCATAGGTGATTGTGGAATTGGAGCAACTTCAGTCTACACTAGCACCAGATCCTGTGTAGTTACATATTGTGGTATTTGGTGATTTGATGATGTCCACAGTTGGGGTTGTTGGATGTGATGGTGTTGGGGATACATCCACCCTTGATTCTAGTGTTGGAGGTACAGGTTCACTTCCATCGGATACTTGTGCAGTTGAGTTAGGTACTGTAGTAGAGGCTTGCAGTGTGCCTGACTTTGGGGTGGATATTCCATTTGGGATGGATACTCTAGTTGGTAGCATTGCGTTAGGTGATATAGTACAAGATGTTGTAGGTAGTGTAGTGGACCCGTCAGTGTTCAGTGTTTCTGTTCATGACACTACTCCTTTGATTGCTCAGCAGAGAGGCATGGTATCACCCGAGTTGGTTTTTAGTGATCGCATAGCTAGTGATGATAGGCAGCTAGGTACGTCACAGTTACACGATGACCAACTATGGATCCAAGGGGAGTAGATGGATGCTACCACCTATAAATTTTACTGCACAGAGTCATTCTTGGATCACCTTCTTGAGAGTTTAGAATTTCGTGAGGGATCTTACCGAGATTCTGAGGGTGTTCTCATCCGAGGTACTGGCGCGATTCGGCGTTTGGTGAGAGAGATTGTAGGTACCTTGACTACAATGCTCCCTCATAGAGATTTCGAGGTTGGGTTTGCTGAGAGGGTCACCCAGGACCCTGTCCAACCAATTGTGCAGAGTTCGAATATTGTAGCCATCTTTGGGTTCGTGACTGGGGGATGATGAGCCTTTGACAGAGATCAGAGCATTTTATCGTCGTTACATAGTGAGGAGTGCTCATTATTTTTCCTTTTACCCACATGTTGATGAGTTGATGGCACATAGAGGTGGGTTGGCTCCTAGTCTTTATCATCTGTTATGTGATGGGTTCACGCCATCAACAGTTGATGGGAGTTTCGGCTGCAAGTCAGTAGTAGGTAACTTGCAGAGTTATGGTGACTGCAGAGATTATACAATGGGTGGATATCCAGGTCCTGGTACAACTTTGTTCAGGGGTATTTATCATTGTTGTGCAGATGGTCTACACACTCAGTATAGGCCAGTTGGTTGTGCAGGGGGAGTTCAGTGTGTATGGGATCCGAGTCACCCATACGTCTTGGGTTTTGATGGTCTTGAGATTTTTTTCTCTTGGGATCCGAGTAGAGATAGATTCAGTACGGGAGTGTGGGTGAGTGGTTGTTATGGATCTTTTTACAGAGTCATCCCGTTTGTTTTTCAGGGGATGCTACAGGAGCCTGCACTTTGCGCTAGAGGCATGGCTTGCAGTTTTCTGCGGGATCCAGGTGGATTGTGATGTTTCTTGTTCCGGTGATTGCTTGGGGACAAGCAATCTTGGGGAGGGAGGACTGTAATGTCCCCATTTTTAGCAGGCCATTGAATTGATGGTGCCAGGTCATTATTGCGATCCTCGTGGTCTGGCGAGGTGTTTAGAGGGTCATTGGTATGAACTTACTATTTATGGTAAGTCAATGGATAGTTCCAATGAGCTCAAATGAGTTAGAGGAGTTGAATGATGCTCTCGGTTTTCATTTTTGGCTTCCGGTTTGGGCTCCAAGAATCTTGGGCACAAGAAATAGGGACCTTGCATGTCATAATTTCATGATATTGGTGAAAAGGTCATTTTCGGAGCCAAATGAGTTAATAAATTATATTATTCAATTTGTGCCTAAAAGTATAAAAAGTGTTTTTAGTGAAAAGTGTGTGAGAGAATACACTTTTTAATTATAAAAGCAATGCTTTGTGAAAGGCAAATCATCAATTTAATATTTTATAACTTTTCTTCTTGAGCCTTGTGCTAGGGTTTCTGAGTTCTACACTGCTGCAATTGTGCTGAGGTAAGCAATTGCAAGATTTCTCTGCTGTATTTCTGTGGCTAAGGAGAGAACTGAATTTATTCTGGAGATTATTATCTGAGGAGTTTGTTGATAATTAATTGGAACACTGAGAGTGCAATTAATTCTAAAATTTATTTTGTCATTGAATGGAGACCTGCACTGAGAGGTCGATCTGATTGGAGTTTGCTAAGGAGTGAACAAGAGATTTATTTGTTATTTCTGGGCAGAGAATATAGTGACGTTGGAGTGCTCTCTGCTGGCCGCACATGGAGATCTTCTGTTCTTGCGTGCTGGAGCATCAAATTCAAGAGTAAATGTAGGCCGCGTGACTAATTTGGGATCATTTGCGTGCCTGTAACTGTATTACAGTGAGGAATGTGGATGTTGGTTGGCTGTCATCACAATGCCATACGTCTATATTGGCAAATATCAGGTTCCATTTCATTATTGTATTTGCTCAATAATTAATGAATGCGTTTTCCAGAAACTGTTAATAATAAATATGCTGGAAATGATTATGACTGTTGATTGAAAATCACAAATTGAAATTGATTATATAAATAAAGGGATACTTTCTTGCAAAGTTATTATTCTGTGGTTGCAAAATCTATCAATTCTCAGCAGAGCGATTCAGGCTCATTACATAAATTATTCAAATAGCACCCGCACAGTATTTTAATTTCTCATGGCAAACTTCTCCGCACTTAATATGAAACGGCTCCCACAATATTAATATTTGCTATTCATTCTTCCTTGGCAATATAACTGGCGGAGATTTATATCCACTAAACCTTTGAAAATCACAAGATTAATTGGGACCCACCAAAAACATTATAACTTTTGATATAATATGCTCTTAGAAAATGAGTCCAGCATCATAGGTAGAATATTTTATCTCAGGCTTAGAGCAAAATAAACTTCAGAAAATATTTGCCTCGAAAAGGATTACCCAAACAATACTCAGACACGTATAAAATATTCAGAATAAAGAAAATATTTATTTCTGAATCCTTACAAATTTTGCCTTCAAAGAATACCTTTTAACAATTTCAGCACAAGTGTGAATTCCATCTCAAATCCACTCCTAGGAAGAAGAACTAGGTTTCTGTCCAGCTCTCCTGTCAATCCCTGAAGCTTTATGTCTCCAGAAATTTCAGTTAATGCCAAGCATCAGACAATTTCAGTATATCAAATTCCATAAACCTGAACATGCTCTGAATAAGCCTCTCTTTGAACTTTTAATAGCCTTCTCCAGAAAAACTCTTGGCCTTCCATCAGCCTGTTTCTTGGCCTTACGTTTCTTTTGTCTTTTAATTTTGAAAATAAAGTGACTTTTAAAAATATCATATTATTTTATTTTTATTTAATTAAATCAATTAATATTAAGTCGTCATTTGCATATGTAATTTATTTTGACAACTTAATAAAAAATTAGTTTAATTAATTGTCACTTAATAAATTGGGGACATTACATAGGAAAGGGATGAAATGACCTCCCACCTTCCCTATATGTCCTCAGTATTATTAGTATTCAATTGCTCTGCCACTGCATGTTCGTGACTCAAATGTGAGACACCCGCTTTTGCAATAATGTATCGGATCTTTGCTTTGTCACCTGTGCTTTAAAGACAAAGGAATGAATGAACAGTTGCTAGAGGAGAATATCCAAGCTTGATGTAATAACACAGTGGGCAACCTCAAGAAATATACAATCTGGGTCCATTCAACTTTCAGCACTAATTATATGACAGTCTATAGAAAGCAGGGCACGTGAGGGAGGCGTCTGACAGTTAACACAACAATATGTTGATCTTCAGAGACCGTAGTTCTATAGTATGGGAATCACAATCAATAGTGAAGCCACAATATCACTTACCCTACTGATGATACAGTGTAAATTCGTACCATGGTCTACCACTTCACCATTTTTTAAGAATTCCAGAACAATAACTTCTGTAGAAGACAATTGTTCGAGTCCATTATAGTACAGATGTTGTTGAAGACTTACATTGCTTTTCAATAGATTGGTTCCTTTCCTTGCGTCCCAATGAATGCTCTTCAGACTTGTAAACTTCCACAAACTTCATTATTTTTGCTTCTATCCCAAGTAGTTACACCCACAGCTGTCAATCTGATTTGGAAATGAAGTGATGCTGTGATGATTACCAAACTATGGAATCATCTATTAGTTCATCACCTGAATAAATATTATGATTTGAAATATCCACAAGATTTATCCACGTTGTCTATGGAGTGATGCAATGCCATTCTGTGTTTGCACATGAGAATGTATGATTTCTGGAAAGACATTTCATCTCAGGTATTATCAATTACTTGTGATATAGCTAGATCCTCAATACTCTGCCAAACTATCTCTCACAGAATGCCAGGGTCTTCGAATGATTGTCTAATATCTTCATTTAGGAAGTGGGACTCATTCCCATTTTCTATATATGTTTTGCTCAAATTCCGTTACTGTCCTCAAATTCAACTGTCATACGTCACTATTTCTCGGATATGAAGTGTATAGAGTGTAAATGTCTTCAAACTATTGTCTTTAGCCACTGATGATCATCAAAATGATTTTTACTACCATCAAACAATTGCAGTCCTCCAATTATCAGACACAAATTTGTCAACGCGACGATCCTCGATATATCCACTCTACGTGATATCAAGGCAGGGTTGTCAGGTTGAAGGTTATAACTTATAATCCTTGAATGTCGACAGTAAGCATCAGAATATTATAATTACCACTGATTGTAATCCTGGATTGCTATAAAATTATGATTCGGAACATACATGCAGGCAGCTCCTGATATTCTCGTTTGCAATGAAATGATTAATTTATATTATTTCTTAATATTGCACAACGTACTTGGTCACCAAATATTTTAGTTGCCAAATGGATTGCTATCAATATTAATTTATGATCAGTGCACACACACAAACAACTCCCTTTAGATGGCGCCAATACCATGTATTGTAGAATAACCATTGATGATCTGATATTATAATTTCAAATAACAAAGATATATCTCTGATTAGAGCGAATTTGTCTTCGCAACAAGACTTCACAAATATGGGCAAACCCGACAAACTAGGGAGGATCTTGCACCTCTGAAACTGCAAACCAACACTCCAAATTCCAAATTGGAATTGCAGATACATACAATGAGATAGATGACTGATCGATGATGATAGACAATACCCAGCCACTCCTTTTAAAGGGCTCCAAGAGCTATTCAGAGGATTACAATAGGCCAGGCTGACATTATTTTATTATTTTATCCCCTTTTATTTTATAACTAAATAAATGAATTAGAGAAATCCTCACTATATTATTTAAATTTTAGGACCAATTAATTAATTAACTTAATTCACATTAAATATTTGGGGACATTACACATCCCTATGTTTGAACACCTCCATAGAGAATGTTTGGGGATGCCTAGTGTCCTCGAGATGGCTATAGGATCCTTGTCCCTAACATAACTCATTTTTGAAATTGTAGTAAATATATACAAATTAGAGTTTAATACCACTTCATAGACCAAAAAATGAGTTCAAATTTCAATACATATGAACTTCAAGTTTCAATATCTTTAAAAAGCTAAGTTGCTGGTTCGGGTTCGAATTTAGGTTCGAGTTCGAAGAACCGGTTTGCCAGTTCGCCAAAATTTTGAAAAGGGGTTTGGGTTCGTGTTCGTTAGTACAAAAATATGTAATTCTTTTATATATATATATATATATATACATATTTTGATATTTATGCAGCCTAGAAGCGTGAGTTAAGATTAGAATGTCACAAAGTATCATAAAAAGTAAACATTTAAACAATATAAACACTTGTAAATTTGTAATCATAGCATCATGAATCATGAATCCATGATCATACCATCATATACTTCAAGTTCAAGTTCAACATCAAAGATTCAAAACATTAAAATTAAATCAGAACATCAGTTCAAGTATCATTGTTTGAAGTTCAACTAATGGATTAATAATTTATTGATATTCTTCTTCTTCATCATCATCATCATCATCCTCTATATGGAGCCTAATAAGACTTGAAGGTTAATTTTCCCCTTTTATTGGCGCAGTTTCCACCCCAAATTATTAAATGGCGGTTTGGGGGCAAAGCCCCCAAGACAAGGTCAAGGGGCAGCGCCCCCGAAAGCTCAACCGACTTTAATTATTTTATAAAGGCATCGAGAGTTATTTTTCACTGGATAAAATTTGTCACAAATATGCCATAAAATACGCCATAAAAAAATGTTTTAAGTGAAACCGCGGGCGAAATTCGCACCAAATTCGTTTTTTTTGGCGAAATTCACTTGGGTTCGAACCGTCTCAACTTTGGTTCGAATTTGGTCTTAAAAAATCGGACCTTGCCCGAAATTCTCGGACCCACAGTCGAACTTGACCGACACCTCGAACCGGTTCGAATTTATCCGGGTCCAAGGGGGTCAGGGCCCGAACCCGGTAACCTAGTTAAAAAGTATAAAAATATAAATCATAAATTCCTCTAATGACTAAAGCTTAGAAATGTCAGTTTTTATTTTGTGGAAGTGGATGGCATAGCTGTAGTATCCTCAACAAGAGCCTCATTAGGAGCCTTAGGCACAGGTTCAAGTTGTCTGTGTGGTGAACCTACCTCTTATGGCTCGCCAACCTTGTCTTATGCCTCCTTATGCGCTACCACATGGTTGTATTCCTCCCCAAATCAACCATCTCATCAGCAGTAAAAGTAGATCCAAATCCTCATCGACCCAATACAAATATGGATCAATGCCATCGAGGTCAAGGTCATGATTTGATCCAATAGTTTCAAATATCCATTCCTTTCTTTGTATCTTTTTCCCATGTTTCCAAAAGGGGTCTTCATGCTTGGTAGTTTTTGGTGTAGGGGCACCCTCATACATATGTGATCAACTTTGGGTTTTTGTTTTGTTTTGGTATGGTTGAATTAAATAAGGTCATTTGAGACCATTGGATGTCATCTAGGACCATTTTTGGTGTTTTGGTGCAATTTAAACAAAAGATGTAAAAGTTGGTCAAATGTTGTCAATATTGTCAATGATGTAATGACAACTTTTTTCAAATGTTGTTAAAGGACAGTTGTTGATCGGTTGAACGTAAGGAACTGATTGTAATAGCATAAATAGGCCTTGTAAACACAACAATAGGGGTTGGTGAACGTTGGAATGAAGAATTTGAATAATTTTTGAGCAGTTCTCTTGCATTTTCCTGTAACAGTCCTGTTCTTGCCTGTTGTAGGGATTGTATAGTTCAATTAATGTTCTGAAGGCTATTGGATTTGATTGCCCTGTGAATCTACTCTCTTTTGGTTTTGGTTTCATCTAATTTCATCAAGTATTTTTAATGATATTGCATTTTCCCTGAAGACTGGTAAAAAACCCTACTTAGGGTAACCAGGGAGAGGAAATATTATGTAACTCGGCCTTCCACCAGTGGAAAATTCCCAAAATGGGTGGAAAGGCATGTATTTGTATGTACTTTTATATTTCAAAATCTGCAGGGCTCCAAACTAAGGTGTGCATGTGCTTTTGAAGGACCGTGGGTGTGATATTCCTGATGTATTAGACTGTCAAAGGAATTGAAGAAATGTTTTTTTTAATTCCGCACAGTAAGTTGGGCTACTTGTGATAAGTTAAGGTAATTGGAGAGTTTGTGAAGGTCTCAAAGACATGTTCCAATGTGTGAGTGGCTTTGTTAGAATATTTGAAACACATTTTGCAGTGATTGTCCTTAGAATACAGTTTGAACAGTGCTAGTGCAGTGAAGGAAAAATTGCTTAAACCCAAGATCAAGGGTGTGGAAAGTTATGTTAAATGTTGGGAAGGGGTCTTAGAAGAGTCACAGACTTGTCCCCTTTAAGTTGTCATTGTGGAAGTTGTCCATTGGCCCTTGGGCCACATCATAGGGCTTGTCCAATTTCATTGAAATAATCAAGTACAGTAGGTTCCAATGTTCCAAGGTGAGTGCCAAGACAAGGGTCTAGAGGGAAGCCCCAAGAATCAAGTTCATGTTGTAATAGAAGAAGCCCTTACCATTTGATTTGACAAGACAAAGTAAGTCCTTCCTCTGCATCAGTTTTCCTACTTGTGGATGCCATATTTTTCAAGAAAATGGAAAAGAACAAAGTTTGACCTAAACTTTTTTGGGTCTATTATCAAGCATTCACTTTCATGCATACTTCCAAGTTCTAATGCTTTGGCAGATCCTTGTAATGTCTTCATCATTAGATCCCTTTTTCAGCTGTCGAAAATACCCTCCAAAACTTCTTTTATTTGCCCCCATGAAGACACAAAAGAAGATGCAAACAATGTGGACATAGGACAACATTTGAAATGTAACTCTTGGCTTGACAAAAAGAGGAGGTTTCAGCTTCAAATATGCCATGAAAGGAAATTTTTGTATGGGTACAACATACTATAAATGGGAAAACAAATATTGCTTAGTCAAGGACCATATTTTGGATTTTCCCAGTTTTCCAAGAATGTAGTTGCACTAAACCAAATTGGGTATAGTTTCAATTTCTAGTCCCTCTTGAGAATGCCAAGGGTTTGTCTTGGATATGTTTGAGATGTACCCAAGATAAAACCACAGTCTTGAGGAAGAACCTTGGGTATATACAAGGTGGAACCTAGGAAAACATATTTTTCTTTTCAAAAACAAGTTTTAGGAGCAACTAATTGTAGCTAATCTTTGTTAAAGTTTTCTTCTCATAAAAGATTATGTTTAATTGCAATTAATATTTATAAATTTTCTTCACATAAATCATAATGTCCATGAGAGGGTTTTCTCTTGGAATGAACTTTGGAAGAAATAAACTTTGAGCAATAATTATGACACATTTTTCCACTATACTCTTTGAACTCATATCCTATATGTGTTGTTTGAAATGATTTTTCATAGTTTGCATATTAGGCTCCAAATTTCACTATTCATTCTCAATGTCAAAGCCACTTAATATAAATTGTCAGAGAAAATCCTTCAGCCAAGACATCTTGAAAATTTGAGTTTGTGGGCAAGGAGGCTATGTGTGGTAGGGGCACTATTTCGATAAGGCCAATTTGTGAGGAAGCTTTGCTTCTTGCTGTTGGTGTGTCTTTTGCCGCTGCAGTGGTGCCTTCTGTTGCATCTCTTGGTTCTTGTCCTATTCGGTCATTGCTACAAGATGGGGCTTACTTGCCTCAGTTAGATGGGTTGTTGGAAGTTCCTTTGGTTGAACCTAAGGCAAGTGGTTTTTTCTTACTTGCATAGGAGCCTTTTCTTGGTGTGGTTGGGGCTTGTTCTTACTAGGGTTCCCTTGTGTCTGCTAGCTCTTGCCCCTTTGTTTGGATTTCGGATTTGATACATCTAAGGAAATATTGAATTGGCTCCCTATTCGGGTAAGGCTCCCAATGCTTCCTGTGGAATACTGGCATGAAGTTTTAGAGGTATTGCTAATGCTTTTGGTTCTTTTGTAGCCATAGATAGGCCACAAAAGACATGGAATAGTTGTTGTTTGCCAGATTGTATGTTTTTGTTGAGATAGGTAATAGTTTACAAAACACAATTATATCACAATCCAAGTTGGTTGTCCGGAGAGTCGACTATTCGTTTTAAGTCTTCCTCTTTCGTGTACTCTCACTGCCATAGAGTTGGACATTTTGCCCACTCATGGCAAGTTTACGAAGAATTCATTTCTTGTTTTGGGAAGACTTGTTTTGAACGGAATGTTTTGGGCTTCTCTAGTGTAAGACACATTGAAACTTCTAAGGAATCCTTTGTAAAAGACAAGTAATATATTGAGTACTTTGGTTCATGATTCCTCTTTGATTTCTAGTAAGGGTTTGGTTGTTGATGGTTTTGTTGACGTATTGAGGGGAGAGTCCCTTAAGGATAACATTATTGTAGATTCGTTGGATGAAAAGAATCTTAGAATTATCTGTCTGGGTAAAATTTCACTTTAGAGCTCTTTGGTCAGGCTCAGCTTCAAACGTCCTTGATTTTTGTGTTTGATTTTGTGTTGTCGACCCTTTGTTTTTGTTCGTGGCTTTCTAGTCTTAAGGCAAGTTCCATTGTGTTTTTTTGTCTCATGTTGTTGGCTTTCAGTTTATTGTTGTTTAGATACGCTTATCTTGTTTGATGACATTGTTGTAAAGGGTTCCAAGCACCCTTCAAGACCCTTTTTACCTTCAAGAAAAAACAAAACACATTGCAATGCACAATAACAATGGCAATGTCAAATTTTTTTAAGAAATATATGATATTTAAAATTTCAAAATACAACAAGCCCATTGTCTAAGCATCTAATCTTCCCTGATGTCCATGCAAAACTCCTCATCTGTCATGTCCCCTTTTTCAGTGACATGTACTTTCATGACGAATTTGCCTATCATTGACTCTCGTAGGCAAATAGTTTGGAGAGAGAGTCATATTGTGGATCATTTGATTACTTATTGCTGACAGAGCCTACATTCAGTTTAAGGCCTACATGCAGTTGTAGTGGAGCCTACATTTAGAAATG
>MU227309.1:47312-75998 GCA_018584345.1 Thuja plicata
ATTCTTAGGAAGTAAGACGTGATGGTTTCCCCTTTGTTCATCTTTAAATTCAGGAGTTGTTGTTTGAGAGTAAGTAATCTACTTGTATTATTGATCTCATATGTCTCTTGAATGGTTTTGAATACTTGATAGGCGGTTTTTAGCCTTGCTATGGAGGGAAGAATATGGTCCTTAACGGCATCGATTATTATTTTCTTTGCTTTGTTGTTACGCCTTTTCCAAGTTGATTTATCAGGTTCATCTTCAGGCATCTTTATATCCTCCTCAACATAGGAATCTAACTCGAGTTCTTGAAGCAATGTTACGATTCGTATCTTCCATGAGAAGAAGTTTGTAGCGCCTTCAAGTCTGTCCTCCACTTCAATGCTATTGCCCATTTATTATTTTCCTCTTATATTCTAATAACCAATTTGATATGATTCAGAATTTTTACTTATATTGATTCTTCTCTAGAGAGGCTTTGATACCATGTTAGGAATTAAGATCTTTAATAGAGAGAATTCAATATTCTTTATTGTGCTGTTCACTATTATCTTGAGTAACTATGGATGTATTTATATTTACTGAATTATAATTGCAGAAATATATATTTAGTATGTTGCTGAGGAGATGACATGCACACTGTAATTGATGTCTTTCCTCAGTACATACGATTATGTTTATATACATAATATAGGAGTCATGTCTATGTAGAGACATTACCGTACGTGGCTTAAGCCACGTAGGGTCATGGCTTACATATCCATGCCCTTTCGTAATTGCTGTTACGTATATGATAAACCGTGTTTATATAGCCCGCAACAACATAGTGTAACGTATAACTATCATACGATAGTTATCGTAACACATTATATATTATATATATGTGTTGCGATAACTATCATATGATAGTTATCGTAACACTACCATTACCATGAACCGATATCGACTATGTCGATTTCATTAAACAGTTAAGTATAACTATTAAGAATAGTTATCGTAACATATATGGTATTAACCATATCAAACCCGATTCAATACAGGTTGAATACATATTACATGCAATCGACTAAAGTCGATTCATTCTAGCATATCGAATCTGATAAATATAATTCATTCGAATATATATATATATATATATATATTATATAAGTCAATCAGATCGAAGCTATAATTTAACACATTCCTCTTGGCTCTCAACTTTTGTGATGATTTCAGCACAGTAACACACTTACTGCAGATATTCATTCTGTCAAAACCCTTCTCTTCAATATAATTAATGTGATACAAAAACTACACATTGGAATAGTTTGTCTACATAAAAAATTAATCACAATTTCATTCACAGAATATTTCTATCAGTTATCAAGGAAGTTAACATGTACTGGCCTCTCTGCCAAAATAGTAACCTAGCTGCTTTAATTGTCCTATCCTTATTATTTGCTCACAGTAGTAGACATTGATAAGTAGGAGATATTTTCCACAGCAAGTCAAATTGTGATATTACTATTAGGATTCAACTGTGTAGCTTTTGGATCAAACTCATTGACCCATGTTTCATGAGTAGTGGATCACCCCTGTAAGCATCACCTAGATGCAATGAGTGTTACATAGTTGATAGCCCATTCATTCTCATGAGAGATAGATTCTTGTGAACGACCACTCATGAAACACGGATTAAATAGTTTGAACTGAGAACTACACAGTTAAATCATGGTAGGAATATCACAATAGTAGACATTTTATGCTCTCAATAAATACACAATAGTAAGGATAGATCATTGATGGTTTCCATGGATAATATCCAGTTCGCACACATGCACATATGCTTTTTGTGAGTATGTATAAAATACACTGCGTAGAGTTACAGGAAATATGCTATTGTGATTAACTTGGAATATTTTTAAATGTTTTTTTAACTTACAGTGTAAAGCCTTTAGTGCAAGCTTGGAGGATGGAAGAGCGCGTTGTATTTCACATTCACTAGTTGCACCATTGGTTGTTAGTGGTATGTGTGGAGAGTTCTAAAGCTATTGATAATTTATATCTTAATTTATTGTGTGCATTTTTTATATTTCAATCTATGGACATTTTTTATTGTAATATTTTCGCTTATTTTTTTTAGATAAGAGGTAATGTAGATCATGATGAGTGGTCCAGTACGGCCACATATCTTGAGCTGTTTATTTATCATATACACTAGAAAAACTATATCAATCAGCATACTAGAATTGAGAAAGTTATTGTGAGATGAAAGTAGCTCATTTATCTAGAAAAAAGCAGTAATCCATTAAGCTGTAATCATGTTAACTAGAAAATGAACAACGGGTATCTAGTGCCAAAAGAACTATTTTAACACTTGAAGATTAAGTTGTCTTTGTAGTATGATTGCACAGAAATGATCTTAAGAGTGCAATATTCCTTATTAAGAAAATGTACTTGGTGCAGAGTACAAAATGAGTTGTAAATATAATTAGTGAGACAAATTTCAAAATGAGTGTTGGGCATTATTGACAAAATAAATTGTGGAAATTCCATGTAACTTCGTAGCATAAGTAATGACTATTCATGTAGGCTCTAGGATCAAACACAAATAATGATACAAAATATGCTGCAAATGAATCAAATGAACATACAAAAAATAATATTATGCAGGATTTTTATTTAGATGTATTACGATGAATTTGTATTGGCTCATAAAGCCATTCTCATGAATAGCTGTCAAACTAACCCTCAAACCTATTGCATATGGGAAAGTTCCCAAGACTAAAAATAATCATTAAATTAACAAGATTATTAAGTACAAACAAACATTTTGGATCATAAACCTAACAATCCCTCGCTTGATCCAAATGGGACAAAAGGATAATTTGGAGCATCCATAAATCTGATTCATCTTGCCACTCTGTAAACTCAGTCTCTTGTCTCTTGGTACTGATCAACTAGTGTCAACATTTGATACATCCTTCTAATGTTTGACACTTTGCATCACATTCTTGTATGAGCAACACTTGCCAATCCCGCAAATCTAGTGCCTTGTGCCAGTGCCTCTTGTGGTCTTAAGGTCCATTTCCTCTTCCTGACGCTACACAACACGATCATATTGAATTTCTTCAATTGGCATTCATTCGGCCGTGTGTACCTCATGTAGTATGAGTTACTTTCTTCATTAACCAACTACAATAATCACTGTCCTCATGATTCCTTGTACTTGTAGCCCTCCGGTGCATCCTCAACTGATGACTGATTACCTGAACACACTATCATTCTAAACTGGAGCACACTACTGAACTGAATAGTAAACCATCTACTCCTACTAAAAATGCTATCACACCATTTTATCTATTCTTTGAGTGAATAGCTAACCCAAGAAGGAAATGGTCCTCCAATCTCCCGTTGGGTTCTCCAACCTGTATTTTGACCCTTATATTCTGTTAACTAAAATGTTCTTGATGGATTTGTAGTGCACAAGATAATACATGTTTGTCTTTGAAAGCACTATTGATATAGCATGTAAAATGTAGATAACTATGATAGCACAAACAATGAGAAACACTGTTACGATAATAGTTGTATGTAAAGAAACCAATTTCAATATCCAATCAAAGATAGGTTGTTGATTTACACCAAAGTGCACTCATTATTCATTGAAGCACGTTTTTTCTTCATTTTTAATACATTTTTCGAAAATAAAATTTCGAATACTGTTTATATTAAATATTAACTACTTATGTCTTCAAATTTCACACCTTACATGCATTTCGTCATTTCCAAAGCACTTTTAAATGCAATCATAGTTCGGTAGCACAAATATATAAAAAACCCTTATTTCTTCTCTGACCTTAAAATTGACTTAAAAACTTATCCAATGCACCAACAAAAAATAAGTGCCTTTGTCTCACCTCTGGAATATTTTGAAATCAGTTTCCATGGCCTGTGACTGATTTCAATGCCTTGTTCTATTTTCCAATGCCATATGAACAGCTAATCCATTTTAACGTTATTTCCATTTTTTTTTATCTTACAACTGTTTTCAGTGCCTATCCTCAACGCTTTCAGAAGACGCTCAATATTTCAGGGATTGCAGTGCTTTCAAAATTTCCATTTTACACCTTTCCAGTGATAGACAACTGTTTTTAACACCAGTAGAAATGCCTCCTTACTTAATGCTGTGCATTAATATTTCATCAATATTCACCCTGTTTCTATTTTTATAATGGCTCTGATATCATCGTAAGCTCTAGGGACAAACACACAGATATTATTGTGCAAGATTTCTATTTGGATGATATTACAATGCACTTGTATCGGCTTATAATGCCTCTCCCGTGAATAACAACCAAACTAACCCTTAAACCATGTACGGGACAGTTCCCAAGACTAACAATAAATTATTAAACAAACAACAATATTAGTAAGTACAAACCAACACTTGGCTGTAAAATATCTGTTATTGTTGCCAGAAAAATTCAATGCCTCTACTTTTTTCGAACTCCCAACAAATTTTCAAGACAAAAAGAAACACCAAACAAAATATTAATATCATCACTTGACATACTACGGAAAACTACCTACTACTTATCATATTTCATCAATATTCACCCTGTTTCTATTTTTATAATGGCTCTGATATCGTTGTAAGCTCTAGGGACAAACAGACAGATATTATTGTGCAAGATTTCTATCTGGATGATATTACAATGAACTTATATTGGCTTATAATGGCTTTACCCTGACTAACAACAAAACTAACCCTTAAACCATGTACAGGACAATTCCCAAGACTAACAATAAATTATTAAACAAACAACAATATTAGTAAGTACAAACCAACACTTTGGATCATAAACCTAGCACACTCATTCATGTAAGGGCTTTGACATTGTAAAAAATACCATTTGTAAAAATGCTATCATCCAAACAGATACCAAGAACCTTATTGCCAATATCTTCCATATACCACTATCAATTTGCCTTATATCAAGTGGATTTGACAAAAGCACCCCAGTTTGATTTTTTTGGTTTCCCATCAATGATGACCTTGCTGAACATTGTCGGCCTTTACGGTTGAAGAGATGTCAATTTAACATGGTCCCAAACATTAGAATGATCTGAAATGAAGCTTGCACACCAAGGACTGGAAGGTGAAGGAGTATGGGCCCTTTTAGTCCATTGATTGTCACGTAGTGATCAACATAAGCATGAGAATCAATATAATCTCTTTCCCTTTCCATTGTACGCCCTCTATCTTTGTGAAGAATCCATGCTGAGAAATATCCTCATATCATTTTTGTTAATCTTTAAATGGAGAAGACATAGGAACAACATAATTTAGCATGAATTCTTTTGAGAAGCTATGGTCTCTCTTTGGCAAAAACTAATTTTTGGGTTTCGAGTAAAGATCAAGTTTCTGTGGCTACCATTTTCTACGATTAAGAATAGAGGGTGTCCTTTGTTGTCAGATTGTGTTCAGAAAAAAAAAAGATGAAGTCTATAGCTACCATTTTTTACAATCAAGAGTAGAGGTTATCCTCTGTTTTTTATTAGTTAAGCAGCAAATCAGGATGCTGACCTTATACAACAAAGACCCCAAGGGCAGAGAAACAAGGCCAACACGTGCCACTTATAGCACGCGGGTGGAACTACAAACAACTCATATTAAGAGTGGGATGAACTTACACCCAAACCAAAACCGAAACATAGCATTAGCTTGGACTAAAATGGCCAACCAAAAACACCCCTAACTGTCTCCACCTCAATAGAAGACATTGGTAAGGATTTTGGTAGGAACAACTGGAATGAGCACAGTTGAGACCCCATACTGGACCTCCAAGACCACAGCAAATAAAACAAGACCACCACCAAGCCTGCAAAAGCAACATCCACCTTGATAGGATGTGCAGGATTGTTGGCAAGCCCCAGCCACCAGTAGAAGCAAACATATTAGCCAGAGCCAACTAGGTCAACAAGGAAACCCCATCCAAGCTGACACCAACAATAAGAGGGGCAGAGGAAGGTTTAGTGAACATGGTGGTACGAATCCCCACATTGCAAAGCCAAAAGAAGAAATACTTTGCAGAAGCAATCTTTAAAACTGCAGACTTCAGAGGATCTGTCCCATCAAGAAATAGGCAGCAGTATAGTGTAGAAGAATTCAAGAAACCAAATAGAGTGCATGCACCCTAACCTCCCTCCACCAAAGAGGAACAAGGTCATTGTTGGAAGCACACAAGGATGTCCAATGCCAGCATCCTCCACCATACAATTGTACTGTAATGTGCTGCCCTGTTTGTGTCTGGTTTTTTTTGTTTTGAACTGAGTTTGTTGTGTTTTTGGCAATGGTTTTTCAATAACAAATATAAAGCAAATATATAGAACTTTGCTACACTTTAATTTAAAGATATATGCAATAAACTTCAGAAACAACATTGCTGAAAATTACAGATTTAAAATCAGACTTCAATATTCATTTTTTTTTCAAAATAATGACAACCCAGATCATAAAATATTATGTATTAGCTAAATAATACACACCCACAAATGCAGATATGAAAATGTCCTTTCTATTCATAAAATCTGCATTTTACAAGCTTCAAAATGGGATGGCCAGCAATGTAATAACAGCACTAACAATATCTGCGAAATGTCTCCTCAAGTGGACCATCTCCTTGGCTGATATGCAAATCAAACCCTTCTAAATTTGGACTCTGAATGATCAATAAATGCAGCTGGACTTCTTGTATGAAAGCACCGAGCGATTCTTTGAATTGTATCTTTCAACAATGTGAAGAATGTTGCTTATGAGCATTTTTCGTCTTCACAAACCTTTGAGAAATAATCTCCAACAAACAAACTCTTAAAATCTCCAACCAAGCATGAGAAATGAGCTTCACAAAATTGCTTTTATATCACTCCCAAGAAGTTCGAACCTCCCTACAAAAAATAAAATAATTTTTTTCCCATCACCTTTTAGGTTACTTTTTTTTCGGAAAAGCACCTTTTCCCCTTTACCTATTTTTTGGGATTTGATTTATCTCCTATTTTTTCAGGATTGTGTGATATCCCCAAACTTTTAGCATCTGCATTTTTCAAATAAAATTTTGGCAAGGAATGGCAAATTTTGTCTTTTGTTCATAATCTGCATTTCTAAAGTTAGAATAAGACAAACCATATTATGGTTTGTGATTACTTGAGTGATTGATGTGCTTAGACAATCACCATGCCATCAATCCTCCATGTATCCAACAAGATCATGATGCAATTTATGAGCAACCAATATGATTGCTTATGAATGGCACCATATCATACTAAATATATGTAGGATCGTTGACATGATGGTCGGCTAGTCAACCTATCATCATGTAACCACCTATCATATTCGCATTTCAGTATATAGCATCCATCCATTGCATTGGCATATATTATATTGCACCTCATCCCATTGCAATTCATAAACATGCTCAAGCCCCATCATTCCATAATTATACTTAGAATACATTCTTTACATCATTCCATAATTACATATGCTATGCATTATCATATTCCATAACCATCTCTTCGATAACACTCATATATGCATCATTGCATATTCCATACTTGTTGCGTTTCACAAATACCACATTCATCTCTCATGAATGCATCTATAAAATATTATGGATCAATTACTATATTGATTGGCTAATAATCAACCGATTACCATAATAATAAGTCATTTATGGAAAACCGAAAACTATATTAATCGGTCATTAGATATAATGATTGATTATAATAATAATCAAACTGATTATGAATCAGTTAAGGAAGGTGTCTATTCAATCGCATCTCTTCATCCTTGATTGCAAGTACAAAATGAGGTTCGCCTCATTCTCTCAAGACATCATTGGAAAACATTAATTTTATATATTTTGATTATTTATTGGAATTGCTCAGATTGAGTGCAAGCTATATAGGCTTCTTATCAGTTGCAAGCATCAATTACCAATTAGAGACAACACCAATTTGCAAGAGCAAATCGTAATATCAGAAACAACAATACATACTTCATTGCGTGGATAAATAGCATCAATCAGAAACAACAATTGCAAGCTGGAGTATTATAGGCAGATTACTAAAGGATACATTAGACACAGCACCTTCAGCAGTTAAGTCTCTTAGCCAGAAATCGCAATTATTTGCCTTCTTGAGAGATTGCAGTATTACCCACACTCAAATCCAGTATTGCATAGTATTATTGTTATACCAGAAACAACATAAGTCAAACAGTTATATCAAACTGCAGTACAACATCATAATCAAAATTGTAAATAAGTAAAGTGGAGTTATCTTCCATTACTTGCTTTCAGACTTGCTATAACACATTAGATTATCTTCCATTACTTGCTTTTAGACTTGTATAACATATTGCAAGTTATATTATCTTCTATTTCTTGTGATATAAACATCTTGACATAATAAGTAAAGAATAAAAGGATCAACCCTCTAGTGTCCCGTAATTTAGAAAATGGGGACATTACAGATTGTTTATTTTTTGCTATTTTTCCGTGAATTGTTTTTTTTTGCTATTTTTCTGTGAATACTTTTCTGCTATTTTTGACTACTTTTCCGTGAATATTTTTTTGCTATTTTTCTGCGGATGCTTTCATTTAATATTTTTCCCCCATTGCACTTTTAAATAAAAGACCACTTTGAACATAACACTTTATTTTAAATATTCGGGCTTTCCATAGTCCCTTTATAAAATGAATTAAAATAACAATAAAGTTAAACATTTAATTTAACTTTATAAAACTAGGTTGCCGGTTTGGGTTCAGGTTTGAAGAACTGATTTGCTGCTACGACAAAATTTTGAAATGGGGTTTGGGTTCGTTAGTACAAAAACATGTAAAATTTATATATATCTATATTTATGTATCTTGTAAGCCTGAATTAAGATTAGAATGTCACATAATATCATATAAACAACAAAAAACACCATAAACTTGTAATCATAGATAACATCATGATCATACCATCATAGGATCATATACTTAAAGTTCAACATCAAAATATTAAAATGTCAAATGATAAATCATAACATCAAGTTCAAGTATCATTGTTTCAAGTTTCAACTCATGGATTAATAATTTATTCTTCTTCTTCTTTGTTGGCATTAGTTGATTCACAAATAGTGCTAAGGCCAATGGGATAAGGTGCACCAATAACATTATCGCTGTCAAATTCTTCTAGTTTATTAATTTCAAGTTGAGAAGTGGAAGCATCCAAGTCTGCAAGCTTTGCATTTAAATCCCACATCTTTGTCTCCCGTTCTTTGTATTCTTTATGCTTGTGCGAGAGGAGACGCAAGTTGGAACACACATATACTAAGTTCTCCGCTCTTTCTGATTGCAACCTATTGAACTCTATTGAGTGGATGAAAGAATATGTGCTCCAATTTCTTTATGTTGCAAATGAACTAGCAACCTTTGAAGGCAAGACAATGTAAACAATTAAACAATGTAACACGGGGATGCAACCCCCCCAAACCCCTACGCACCTAGATCAAGGACTTGACATTCCCAAGTCCCCCCACCGACGCCTTTGTGCCACCATCTCGCCGCCAAGGGTTTTTGCAAGCAAAAGGTGCAATTGCAGCACTTGTGATAGAAAGGGGGTTTATTGGCTACTGTAAAGATCACTGTTACACACACACTACATATGCATATTTATGAATGTATGTACTTGATTTTGTACTTGTTTTGATATGATGCTACTCATTGTAATCATCTTTATGATATTTTTGATATTCATGTTGCAATTTTTCTATGTTCAACTATTTGGTGTTATAATTTATTAGTTCTTATACTATTATACATCATTTCATAATTAGCATTTCAAGTACCACATGTATAGTATATTACAACACCCCCACCCCTGCCCCTGATCGTCGTCCTCAAATTGAATCTTTTTTTCCCTGTCCCGGAATCCCATCTCGACGTTCCTGTGTTACACTGCAATTAAAATAAAATTATTGAACTTATGAAATAAAAATTACTAGCAACTCATGAAGACAAAGTAGACTAAAATTTTTTAAATAAAACTTGTGATATAATTTTGATTGCAAAGGGCTGCAGCAATTGGAATCATTGGCCATTGAGGTACCACCAACTATGAGCATCCTTCCTAAACCGATGATGAAGAGCATCATTACTTAGACCTCTTGCATTCACGAACTCTATGAACTCATCTAAAATCAAATCTCACATTTCATCATCAGGAAAGAGTATAAGGAATGTTGCCTTGTACCCATCAGACACTTCTAAATCTCTATATGGTGGCAGCCTTCCTAGTATATCAAGATATTTGGTGCTATATTATTTTGGTGTCAATGCAATAGCCAAGCAAATGTAGAGAAGTGGTCATCTTGTTCCATCATGCTACAACAATTGCTTGCAATTGTGTGAAGGTCTCCTTGGGATGTTGCTCTTTCTCATTTATGATTTGCTTCATGTTTTCAAGCATTGAGTCTATGCCATCATACACCTCTCCAAGGCAAGGCCTATCCATGTCAGTGTAGCGAAGCATGCTCATAATGGGCTCGGTGAACTTAATGAGATACTCCACACGTTCCCACCATGAGTCATCCAATATCCTTTGCTTAATTTTTGTTGCCCTCTCAGTGTTGCTTTGCCTCCATATAGACCAATTATTGTTGATCACTATATTGCAAAATTCCACTTTCACTTTCACAAGTCGTCTCAAGATGATTAAGTTTGATGCAAAACGTGTCTCAGCAACCTGTAACAAACATTAGACAAAAAAAAGATACAACTATTAGAGACAAACTTTAAAAAAGAATGCACATTACACAATCAAACTATGAAAATCAGAAAATCTAAAATACTAATCTTATTTTTTTCAAATTAAATTACTACTTCAAGTTCAAGCTTACTTACCTTCAATAGCTCCAAATGTGAGAATATTCTGAAAATTCTTTGAGTCATGTGGTGGTTTGTGACGAACATCTGGATGTCCTCAACTTCTGTATACAGTCTTTGATCCACCCAATTTTGTTCTCAATCTTTTGTAGCATAAAATTCAGTGAGTGGACCATGAAAAGTAGCCAAAAGATATGATGATATTGCTCTTCAACCAACAAACCAACAACTCTACAATTCTTTGCGTTGTCCGTTATGACTTGGACAACATTTCTAGGTCCCATTTGTTCAATGACAGAGATGAGAATATCAGCAATAAATGCCCCATCTTTTACTTACCCCTCACAATCCATGGGTTTCAAAAACATTGCCCCTTTAGGGAACACCGCTATGACATTGATCAAGGGACGATTTCTTGCATCTTTCCACCCATCTGAAACAATCGATACCTTATCTCAATCCATGAAAATTCTTACGGGCTTCAAGGCATCCTCAACCCCCTTAAACTCTCTATCCAACAAGCTAGTACGTACTTTCTCATAATCGGGGCCCTTATACCCTCTTGGAGCTTCATTAACACTTTTCAACGGCTTCTTCCTTTATGGGGAGAAAACAACACAAAAAGGAAGCCCATTTGCATATAAGCATCTTGTTACATCAATGTCGGCAATGACCTAATTCTCATTTTGAAATGAAGTTTCCAATGGTCCCCTTCTTTTGTGTGTAATGGGTGCCTGAATTTCAATTTTAGGCTTGTTGATGTGAGTTTTGTTCCACTACAACATGCAGAATCAAATACATAGTATTCCAAGATGAAATACCAAATTTTCAACTCTCTCTTGAATAAGGATGCTCATATGCTAAACAATGTACATGGATTGTGTGATTAAATGAGACAACCTCAAGGCTCCTTATTGTGGACTTTCACCCAGTTTTATGATATGATATGCTAGTTATCACAAAGGGACTTACGTTGTTCATTCAATGGATATCAACTTGACTTCAACAACTTCAATCACTTCCAACCAAACAATTACAAAGGAAAGGGTTTGGAAATATCTAATCTACTTCTACATTGCAAGAGGCTGTGAATGGCTTTCTTACTCTACTAAACTTAGTTTAGCCATCAATATCAACCAAGCTAGTACAATCTCTTAAGGTAGATGTAAGATGTTCAAACTACCACCATTCCATTAACACCATCCATCGATGCACATCAATGTGCAAATGATAATTGAAGCTAGGTTCATAAATATGCCATTCAACCACACAAGGCGTACTTACAATCAACAAGTAGCTGGTGGTTTTGTCTAAGCAAGTTCACCAAAGACGCATCCAAAATATCTTCCATTCAACTAAACACTACTTCTAATCAACATGAAATTCTATTCTATTCTAAGTGACGAAATGTAGAAACCATGCGATACTTTAAAGCAACACAAGTAATCCACCACGAAGACAAACAAGGAATTAGCAATTGCTTTGATAGCATTATGGCAACAATTCCAACAAGTCTTCTGTCCTACCCCCTACACTCTAATCTTATCTCTAATGAGTTACAAATGAGAAGGCCTTTGCCTTTTATAGTTGTTCAATTACAATGAAGGGCCAAGATCGATTGAAGATCAAGGGTCAAGATTTACCCATTACAAACCCTAGTTAGTGTTGTTACTAGTATTATCCAATTACATGAAGGCACCACCTTGTGTGCCAATGAGAAAATAACAATGCTTTTGAGAGCCAATGAGAAAATAGATTAGGTTGAGGCACTAGATGCTGTTCACATGTACATTTGGCATAATATGATTGAATGTGCTTGAACATGTGTAACTGGAGCCTTCTAAAAAGTTGAAGACAAGTGGGCGCCACCTCAACATCCTTATCTCATTAACTTGTGTTAGATGCCTAACTGGAGATGGATTGCACATCATATTCAGATTCAACAGGATTGCATAATACCAGAGATAAATAAAATACAAGTACAACAATAGCATGAATAACAGAGAATCACATTACACCATAAATGACAGAATGATATATCTTCCATAGCAAAATAGTTCCAACATTAACCACCCCCTTCACTTGTTCCAGACTCCCTACAAATAGACGCGACATGGTTGGTTAAGTCTCCAACCGTCACCAACTGACGACACAACTAACACCCCTTCGGAACAATGTTTTATTACATACACTAACACAAAGTCTTATTTAATAACTATTCTTGGCATAATTGCCGCCTACATCATCCCCCCAAAAAGGAAAAAGTCGTCTTCCAGACAATAAGTATACATCAAGTAATATCCAAGAAGACTAATGACAAGAATGTAGACAATGAGTTGTACTGCACAAACTCAAAGTTGTAGTGTAGTTCAAAAATCAAATGGGGGTCTGGGGGCAACGCCCCCAGCGGGGTCAAGGGGCACCACTCCTTGCTATTACTATTACCAACCGTACGGACCGTACAGACAACTTGAGAGCGCCAATGCCTGTTAGCCGTACAGACTGTACTATCTGAATCCTCTCTATTCTGTACGGATTCCACTATGTGTGTCAAACGTTGCCGCCTCTTCATCCGTACGACTCATGTTCTGTACGTGAAAATTCTTTGCCACTTTGTCCATATAGCTCTTGCTCCGTACAACGCTAATTTTTCTTGTCTCGTATAGGGATCTCGTCCTTCGGGCGTACGCTCCCCACTCCACGCCATACGTGGTTTACGAGGCTGGCAGATGGCCTCCTCTCTCCCGGCCGTACGGCCAAGTCGTCTTCCTGTCGTCATACGTGCCGTATGGACTGTGTTCTCTGTGGCTTCCGTACGTTCTGTACAACTTGGAATTCCCCTTCTTTGATTTTCTTTCACGTCTTCAATTGCTTCGATAGCTCATTTTTCCTTCCTTTCTCCTGTACGGATAACCCTTGTGGCCTCTACCGTTGGGATATTTTTCCTCTTGCTTGTACATTTGTTCCTTCTTCCTCCCAGCTCCGCTCGGTCTGTACACTATACAGCCCCTTCTGCCTTCGTACTACGGTCTTTGCTTCTTCCTTTGTTCATATAGATGTTTGTCAACCTGCCTTCTCTCGTTCGCAAGGTATGCTGGTGTTTGTCTGTACAGACCCCTTCCTTCCCGATGTGCGTACAATATGCTCCCAACTGTTTTTTCTTCCAAATACTTTGGTCCTAAGTCAAAGGTTTCCTACAAGTTAGGTTTTTTTCCAAATGCTTTGGTCCCCAGTCGATGGTTTCCTCCACAAGCTCTAACATGTTACAACCTAGATGGAAAACTTCATAATCGTCCATCTGCCTGTGGAACAATCCATTTAGTGAACTCATTTTTTCTTCTGAACAATCCTCAAGTCTCAGAACTCCCTCATCATCCGGTTCGATCCCTTTCTTCGCCCAACTCTCCTCCTTCGGACTCGGAGTTCGATTCCAGTTCCTTCCTTACCGCTTGATTCCTGTAGGTCGATGACATATTTCTTTCCATCACTCTTGATGGAAAGGGTGTTCTTCCAATTGTAGTTGGCCTTCATTGTGATGAGCCAACCGCTGCCGAGGAGGGCGTCATACCCCTTCCTTTCGAGGGCGATGACAACAAAATCTAGAAAGAACTGTTGGGTTCCAATAACAACCTTCTACGCCATGAGTGTCCCGATTGGTTTTATACCATGCTGGTCAGCGCCCACTAAGTGGAAGGTTGGCAGCTAGAGTGTAGGTTTACCAAGGGCCTTCCATGTTTCTTCTGGCAGTACATTTACACTAGATCCTCCATCTACAATAATGTTGGTCAGCATGTGTCCCATGATTTCCATTTCGACCATTGTGGGTGTCCGTCCGACACCCATTGCTAATAGCATAGGATTCGTGGCACCATTCAAGGTAGCAGCATCCTCATCTTTTTTTCCTATCCCATTCGCCCCCCGTTTGCCAATATCTTGGTTGTCGTAAGTGTCACTTATAATAGTGATTGCCACCTTCAGTTGTGGTAACGTCTCCAGTAGGTCTGCCACTCGTACTTGGACCATCGCATGTAATATCTGTTGTATGATGTTGACTTTTTATGCTGACCATATGGGAGTACCATGTGTCTGCCTCCATTCTTCCTCCAATCTGGCTTCTTTCAACCTTTCTTTCTCTATACGTGGATCGGGGTGCGTGGCTTTTTTTGTCTAGGACCTTGTGATTGCCAGGACCTCCTCCTCAGATCCTGTGATGTTTATCATATTCGCCCCCTTCCCCTTAGGGCAATCAGCATCCTCGTGACTACCAGGACCATGCCATTTGCATAGCATGCTTCCTCCACCTTGACCACTGTCGCTCTGACACTCCCGCGCAAGGTGGCCCCACTTGTTACATCTGTGGCATTGTATCATGGGTCGCCCCTTCGTGTCGTACTAGATGCGGTTTTTTGGTGTGTTATTGTTGCTATTGTTATTACTTCCTCGTTGGTTGCTGCGGTAACCTCCTGGCAAGGCATTTGTGTTTCTTGGAGGTGTGACTGGCGGAGTTGTTTGTTCTCCTTGGGTAAAGAGCACTTGAACGCTCCTTGCCTTCAGATTGTATGAGCACTCCTTGATGGAGTGCCCTGGTACCTGACAGATGTCATAAAATGCCTTCTTTGGACAGTTGGTTTTGGTATGGCCTTCCAACTTGCAGTCCATACACCAAAGTTCCTTGCCATTTTTTGTCTCCTTTCCAGCCCTCATTTCCTTCATCATTCTCATCACGTCTTTTCGTAGCGCCTATATAGTTTTGGATTCTCCCTCACTGTCGCCATCCATGCTATCGTCATCACTCGTCTTCTTCTTACCTCTAGATGTCTTGTTTTCACTTTCAATATCCATCACACGGTTGTAGGCGTCGGTATACGAGGATGGTGGCACCACTTTAATCTTCCTCCTTAGGGATGGAGTTAGTCTCTCAATGAACCATCATTTTTTTAGACCATCCGTTGGCTGGTTTTTGAATTTACCAATGAGTTCCTTTAGCCTACGATGGTAAGCTCATATTGTTTCATTTTTTCCTTGTCGTGTATTGTAAATTTCTGCCACTACTTCATCATCATCACAAAGCAATTTGAACTCCTCATGGAATCTTTTTTTTAGGTCATCCCAAGTCGCCTTGCCCCCTGCTGGCAGGTTCGTGTACCAATCAATTGCAATCCCTCGTAGGGTGGCAGGAAAGCCTTCAACCAGTAGTCATGGTCATCCTCACCATTTGCTTCCCATATCCTTACACATGTTTTACAGTGGCGAGCTGGATCCTCTGATCCATCCCCACTGAACTTGGGTAGTTTCTGCTTCTCCAGGTGGTTTGCCATTTGCCACATACGGTAGGCACCGTGCATGTTATTAGATGTCGGTGGGTTGGTTAGTCCTCCGCGTCCCTGTGTGCCTTTCACACCTCTGGCTACGCGCGAGTCTTCTACCCCTCCACCTCTGTTGTTCATTTCTTGGTTGCCTCCTTCATAGTGGTACCGATACTCTCTTCTCCCCAGAGTCTCTGGTTTTGTTCTCGCTATTCTTGATCCCTCCGAGATAACGAGATTGCCAATGCCCTGCAAGGTACTCTCAAATAAATCCGCTACCTCCCCTTTGAGATTTTCCTCTTGGCTATTGTCCTCTTCAGACTGTACGGATGGTTCAGTTGGTATTGAGTCACCACCTTCCCAACTGTCGGTGTCAGATCCTTCGTGCGCCCAGGAATTGCTCGGGAGTGGTAGTTCTTTGGCGATCGCTTCCCACTCCTGTCTTGACGGTTGTATTTTGCCGCCGTGTGCCCACAGTGGGGGACCAACAGATTGTTTCACAAGTTGTTGTAGTCATTGCCGTCTCTCACCTTGCTCTTGGATACACAAGGACCTCCGTACGATAGTTTTGGCTTCCTTCTCTCCTTCTGTCTCTGCCTTCGTGCATTGCCTTCTGTCCTTGTTTGGTAGGTTGGGCATTAATTGTCGGAGTTAACAATCTCAGAAGGCTACCTAGAAGAACGTACACAGGACCGCTCACCGTGAGTTCAGCGCGTACCATACCAGTCGAGACCGCTCTCTCCCGAGTCTCCCGCTATACGTACTCGTCAACTAACACGTCTTATGCGTGAACCAGGTTCTATGTTAATTGGTCCTCTCGGGTTACTTTTGTATTGTCTTCTCCGTCACTATCAGTTACCAGGACTTGTAGGTCGAAGGTATGACCCATTATGTTGCCATCCTGCCAATCCTACTTCCCTCGACCGCTAGGTTCGAACTTAGGCAATGACGCCAAATGTTATGCCTAACCGGAGATGGATTGCACGGCATATACAGATTTAACATTTGTGCATAATACTAGAGATAAATGAAATACAACATTAGCATGAATAACATAGAATTACATTACACCATAAATGACAGAATGATATATCTTCCATAGCATAATAGTTCCAACATTAACCACCCCCTTCACTTGTTCCGAACTCCCTACAAATAGACGCGACACGGTTGGTTAAGTCTCCAACCGTCACCAACTGACGACACAACTGACACCCCTTCGGAACAATGTTTTATTACATTAACTAACACAAAGTCTTACATTAACTAACACAAAGTCTTATTTAACTATTCCTGGCATAATTGCCGCCTACAACTTGATCAATTCTCTGGTGATAAGAAAATATCTCTTGATACTCAACATTATCAAGCGTTCAATTGTGATGGCATATTCCCAAATTGCTTCATCTTCTCAAAATTTTCATTCTTGCTCTTGGAATTTTCACATTGCCATGATTTGAACTTGATTGTTCTTGCAAACTTGATGTCTCTTTCGATGCCTTGACCTTGATCTTCTTGAAGTGGAGTCTTCATGCACTTGGATCTTTCAAAGTGAGCTTGGATTTCCAGAGGAAATTTGAGTTGGTGCTGATTTCTCTCACATGTAAGCTTGCAAATTTGTTTTTTATCCTTGCTCTATACTCTCTGAACTCCATCTTGATCTTGATCTTTGAATTCGCATCTTCAATTTGATCCTTGGACTTGAACTATCTTCTTGCTCACCATCTCCATGTTGTCCTGGGATCTTCCTTGTGGTTGTAGCTCAAACTTTGCAATTTCAAATCTTCTTTTGTTTTCACCTTGCAAAACAATAGAGCACTTGTCATGGATACATTTTTTACACTTATTTTGCGAAATGAAATCTTTCCTATTCTTGCAATTTCTAATCCAAATGATCCTTACTTGCCAATTAAATTCTATCTTTAAACTCCTACAATCAACTACTTGAAATTGTAATGAATAATTTAAAAATTTCTATCCCTTAGAATTTCATTTCAATCATTTTCTATCACGCACTCGTAAAAGAGAATGATTTTCCAATTACATTAAAGTTCAAATTTCTGATTTGTTGAGTCTGAATTATAGAATTTTCTCTTGAAATAACATTCAGCAACCCCTTCAAATTCATGACTTTCTCTTGCAAATCTGATTTCCTTTCATACTTGATTGGAATTCCTTGACTTTCACCTGAAAATTTCTCACCTTCAGCAAGACTAACTTAATGGAATGCCACTTGATTTCAGTTTTTTTCTTCCTTCTCTGAATTTCGCACTAGATCTGATCTTCTTATTCAATTGTTGTTTGAATAGACTGGTGTTTGAAATGAGCTTCTCCATCTTTTTGATATAGACACCAAATTTAAGAGGCATGACCCTTTGAGCTAGGCCGATCTATTTATTGGCAATTTTTTTAATTTAAAATTTTCATTCTCAGCAATCTTAATGGCTCATGTCGTCCCCCCTTGCATATTTTGAATGAAATTTATTTTCACTTCCATCATTTTTTATTTTTTCACTAACTCCAATCAATTTTTCCTTGAGTGCCCATTATGCCAAAGGCAGTGGTTTTGGATTGTTGGGATTGAAAATCCCAAGTTTTGGGAAACTAAGCCCAACATTGGAGCTCATTTTCAGTCTGATTTCACTTCATTTTAGCTCAAAAACTTGACCTCTTTCTTCTAGTTTCATCAATCTTGCCCCTCAAACATCATTTTTCATCCTTTGGATCAACTTGTAGTTGATAACCTTCATCAAAATCTCATTTATAGCAAGGCAGAACTTTTGGATTCTTGGGATTTTGCAAGGGCGGAAATCCCAAGATCTTGAGATTTTCAACCTTCACCTTGCATGCTCATTTTGCTAACGTTAGTTTTTGAAATGGTTTTCAACGTTTACTTGTCATGAATCTCAATCTGATTTGCAATTCTAGTTGGTTGGAAGTTCATCGCCATAAGAATCCAATCCATTTCATTTTCACTTATCATTTTTCTCCAAGGATTTAGTTGATTTCATCTTTTCCCCTTCAATTTTGTCCTTCCTCACCAATTTGGCAATCAACTTTCACCCAAGGCCATCTCCTTTCTAGGGCAGAGATTTTGTGTAGTTGGGATTGGAAATCACATGTTTGGAGAAATTCAGCGCAAGGGTGCTTATTGCGGAGATTTTGGAAAGTTGGGATAGGAAATCCCATGTTTGTCAAAATTCCGTCTTGAAATCTCACTTCAATTTTCATGCCCCTTGGCCTTCATTTCAATGGAGGGGCGATGTCATCCCATTACTTATGATATCCTAACTTGTAACCCCCCTCTAGACCATGGCGGAAATTTTAAGTTGGGATTTTTCTTGGGCGGAAATCCCAAGATCTTAGGATTTCTGACCTGATTTTGCATGTTGAAACTGCCAACTTGTTCACTTCAATTTCTTCAGCTTGGAATGATTTATATAAAATATAACATTTAAGTATTTTGCTATCTTATACTTTAAGTTATATTTTATATAAATACTGTTAGGATATTTGAGAGTGGTTTCAAGTTCATAGGAGTTATAATAAAGATTTTAGATTTTGGGAATTTCAAAAGAATTTCAAGCTTAGCCAAATTTTAGGACTCAGCATGCCTCCATCAGTGTTATCTCTCATAACCTTTTCTTGACTTTCCAAGATAAAATTGAAATTGAAACAAGGATTTTCAAAAGATTTTAACTTATTTCATCACAAATCCCTTGATTTCAACTTCACATCCTCGACTAGCTTGTTCGAGATTTCACTCATATCCTTGACTGACTTGACTACTAAACGAGGCAAAGTTGCTCAAACTCATCTCTCAGACTTGGTGCTTGAAAATCGTCACCAATTAAGACCACCTAAGACCACTACTTCTACTACCAAAGCAAAAAACGAGGGGTCCGCATTTGCAATGGGGCGATGGTGTGAAAACCTCACAACATCTAGTATCCACCAAAAGATATGTTCTTGACCATTTCAAGAATAGAACTCATTTAGAACCAAAAGTCTTTGATCAATCCCCATTTCACCTATCAAACAACTAGGAAATGCACTCAAAATGGAAGAAACCACGAATTGAGCTAAGAGTCTCCATCTTCGATTACTCACATGTGTGCATCTGTATTCATTCCCCGCTCAAGAAGACTATCAAAAATCACCTATGATCTGTTGTAGTTAGCTATTTTGAAATCCATACTTCAAAAGCATCTTGGAGAGACCCTCACTGCCGACCAAGTGTCCATTGGCCCGACAAGGTTATCGTTGTGATTTCACCATGAACATTGCTCTACTTTTTTCAAATTTGCATTGAATAGTACCAATAGAGATATTTGCACACCTAGAACCAAAATCCCTTAAACTTTTATTTTCTTTCCAAACTTTTTCTTTTTGATTCAGATTGGATAGTTGAAATCCAAAATCAATGGGGAGCATACCCATTGCCCAAACCAATCACTCCCCTACCATTGACTTTTCTTTCTTATACTACTTTTTCATCTTTCATTTTGGCCCATAAGCAACGAAGCTCATAATGGGTTTGGAGAAACCACAGTGGTGCTGAAGCATGCATAAGGTTTTCACTAACTCCAATTTCTCCTCGAAGACTCCAATGACTCAAAGCAATTAAGTGAGTAAAAATGTTGTAATCGAAAGACTCGGGTAGTCTAAACACAATGTACGACTCCATTCCAAATATAGGACAAATCATTTTCGAAAGATAAGGCTATTACGGACAATCTCCAATTCAAGCGTACCTCACAGAGAGAAATACAGGAAATAAAACGAACAAATCTATTGGGAGAATACCAAAGTGTGTTGTATGATACATCGCCTTTCTCACAAATTGGGATCCCTCAAACTAAACTAACCAAAGCAGACGCCTAAACTAAAGCAAACCAAACAACTACTTGGGTCAAATGACTCAAGGCAAATCATGAGGTCTATTATCAATCCAAATGCAAGTTTTCTCTAGATCTCCATAATCAAGATAATAACTTTCAAAATTAAGAGTAGGGAAAGAAATAACTTGGTGTGTTTCAAATGAAAGTTCTTGTTCAAATTCTTGTTGACCATCCATAGTTTCAGGATGTCGAAGTTGGTTATGTACCATCCCATTAGCATCAACATCATATTCATGAGCAATCAAGGCAAGATCAATATTGAAATCCAGTCCATGAAATATCACCTCTCGCGGCCTGTCTTGGTGTAACATGAACCATGCATCCTTGTGAATTTCCTTGAGCGTATCCTCAAAATTCAAGGATTCCTTGATGATTTGTCCCTCAAATATTTCTTCAAGTTGTTTGAATGCAATATCAAACTATAGCACTCCCCTGGAATGTTCTTCATTCTCTTCTTCCATGGGAGCAACTTGTTCATCTCTTTACATATCTTGATTATTTTCACCAAATATATTTGAAGCTTTTTGATTGGACATGTAGTTTCCAATTGATTTTTCTTTAGGAACATCTTGCAATTTTTCAAGTTGATATCCATTGAATGAACAACGTCAGTCCCTTTGTGATAACCAATATATCACATCATAAAACTGGGTGAAAGTCCACAATAAGAAGGAACCTTGAGGTTGTCTCATTTGATCACACAATCCATGTACATTGTTTAGCATATGAGCATCCTTATTCAAGAGAGAGTTGAAAATCCAAAAACAAAGAAACTTGGCTGAAGATGATGTAAAATGGTGCGCCCAAGACTGCACCAACCACAACAAGATTGGGAAGTAACTCAAGACGATATCATTGCAAGATTTCACTCTTTTTCTTGGAGACGATAGCCTTGCATATTTTGAATGAAATCCATTTTCACTTCATCATTTTTAATTTTTTCACTAACTCCAATCAATTTTACCTTGAGCATCCATTATGCCAAAGGCGAAGGTTTTGGATTGTTGGGATTGAAAGTCCCAAGTTTTGAGAAATTCTACCCAGCATTGGAGCTCATTTTCAGTCTGATTTCACTTTGTTTTAGCTCAAAAAACTTGACCTCTTTCTTCAATTTTCATCGATCTTGCCCCTCAAACATCATTTTTCATCCTTTGGATCAACTTGGAGTTGATAACCTTCATCAAAATCCCATTTATAGCAGGGCAGAACTTTTGGGCTCTTGGGATTTTGCAAGGCGGAAATCCCGATCTTGAGATTTTTGGCCCTCACTTTGCATGCTCATTTGCTAACCAAAGTTCAAGTACATGTTTGAAATGGTTTTCAAAATGTACATGTTATGTATCTCAATTGATTTGCAAATTCTAGTTGGCTTGAAGTTCATCACCATAAGAATCCAATCTATTTTCATTTTCACTCATCATTTTTCTCCAAGGATTTAGTTGATTTCATCTTTTGCCTTTCAATTTTGTCCTTCCGCACCAATTTGGCATTCAACTTTCACCCAAGGCCACCTCCTTTCTAGGGTGGAGATTTTGTGAAGTTGGGACTGGAAATCCCATGTTTGGAGAAATTCGGCCCAAGGGTGCTTATTGTGGAGATTTTGGAAAATTGGGATAGGAAATCCCATGTTTGTGAAAATTCCGCCTTGAAATCTCACTTCAATTTTCATGCTACTTGGCCTTCATTTGAAAGGAGGGGTGATGTCATCGCATTACTTCTCATATCCAAACTTGTAACCCCCCTCTAGGCCATGGCGGAAATTTTGACAAGTCGTGATTTTTCTTGGGCGGTCTTGGGATCTCCGGCGTCGTTTTGCATGTTGGAACTCCCAACTTGTTCACTTCAATTTCTTCAGCTTGGAGGGCGAAATGATTTATATAAAATATAACATTTAAGTATTTTCCTTTCTTATACTTTAAGTTATATTTTATATAAATACTGTCAAGATGTTTGATAGTGGTTTCAAGTTCATGGGAGTGATATTAAAGATTTTAGATTTTGGGAGTTTCAAAAAAATTTCAAGCTTAGACAAATTTCAGCAATCAGTGTACCTCCATCAATGTTATCTGTCATAACCTTTTCCTGACTTTCCAAGATAAAATTAAAATTGAAACAAAGATTTTAACTTATTTCATCACAAATCCATTGATTTCAATTTCAAATCCTTGACTAGCCTATTCGAGCTCTCACTCATATCCCTGACTGACTTGACTACCAAGCAAGCCAAATTTGCTCAAACTCATCTCTTAGACTTGGAGACTTGAAAATTGCCACCAACCAAGACCACCAGAGACCACTACTCTTACTGCCAAAGTAAAACAACAAGGGTCCCCATTTGCAATGGGGCGATGGTTTGAAAACCTCACAACAAGGCTCAACTACAGTAGTATAAAAGGGGTAGTCTTCTATCACAATATTTGTAGCGGGCAGCCGCATTCCCTTTGATTTTTTTTAATGTTAGTGGATGTATTTTGTCTACGTGCTTCTCTCTCTTCTACCTTGGTTCGACTGGGGTCTGCGCAAGTTTGGCCTAGGTCCACGTGGGTCTGAATTGTGGCTAGCATGGTTCGAACTAGCTGCCTTTGGGCCGGACTTTGTTCGGACCCACAGGCAGATCAGACCAAAACCACATACTAGTTGAAACTTGGGTTGGCCCAGAGGGCTAGAGGGCCAAACCTGGTATCATAGTTATAAAACAACTTATTTAATCTAATAGCTCCGGATTATATCAAACCTCAGGATGAACATTAAAGCCAACTCCATCGAGAGTACTAAACATGTCAACTGACTCTATTGGTGCTCATTTTTTACTTACTAAAAATAGAAAGTAGAGGAGAAAGTGTCAGAAAAGGATCTAGAAAAGGGCGTTACGCTCATTATACCCAGCTGGACAAATTGGCCACATCAAAATACCCCTTTGATTTTGCTAGCACCAACCCAGAAAACCAACACTAGCTCCAGTACAAGAGAACCATAAAATGAGGACATTACACATACCCACCAAAGCCATAGACTCTTTTGATGCCATGAAATAGAGCATCTAGTGAAAGCAAGGGCAATAGGGAAAACATAAACCCGCGGTGCAAAACGGCTACTAGCTAAACATCAGCAACCACACAGGTTCCGAAACCCCATTTCCCTGAGCAAACAAAGCCAGGCACACAATGGATAAAGCGCAGGCCATGCCCTCCAAACTGTCATACTAGGCACATAGCTGGACAAGGCAGCCAACTCCACCCAATGCAGGGGCAGAAAGACCAACACCTTAATAGCTCCATCAGCAGCAGAGTCACAAACTGACTCTCGATCCTCCCCAGAATCATCTGAATCTTCTAAGATGTGAGATAGGTTGATGGAAAATTCCCAAAGAGATTTGGGAAGAAAGAACATGTACTTTCTGCAGCAAAGGAGTAGTTGAACCTGAATGGCACTTTATCTTTGAATTTGCTGCTCACCAAAATATTCGGGATCATTATGAAAACATCCTGGAGGAGGGCTGTCTAAACCAACTTTTTGAGGAAGCAAGGCTTCACAAAATTGTCGGTTTCCTCATAAAGATTCATAACTGTAGAGCTGACATCGAGAAGAACATGGGGATGGCTTAGGATATGATTCTTGGTCCCTTAGACTATTGGCCTTGTGGACTTCATTAAAATTTCTTCATTCATTCATTCAACTAATTAGTGGTTGTCCTCTGTTGTCAGTTTGATCTGCTTAGGTTTTCTATCTTCTCAAAATTTAATATGCTGTAAAAGTGCATATAGGAAAACTACTGTGGATTTGTGGCCTTCTGAAATAGAATTCGCCAACAAGTGTTTAAAATCATATTATACCCAGATGAATAATTGTTGCTGCATCCCAAATCTTCGTTTTACTTTTAGTCTTTTATAGATTTCTGAAATTGAAAATGCAATCATATGGTTTTATTTGTTTTGCTTTTCTGTCTTGTCCTAGTTACAATAGAATTTCATAATTCCTTACTAACAATGATAATCTTACTCTTTTTTATTTCAAAATTCTGGCTTCCAGCGTCCAGGGGTCTAGCTTGTTTGTTTACATCTCAACGCCATGCAATGATATACAATCTAGAAGAAGACGAAGAGAAAGAAGACAACGACTAGCAAGTCACCATTATTTTTTCTGGAGCTGAAGTTTATTGATTTGTGGGCAACCTAGTGTTATTGAGCACGAATATGATATGTTCCCCACTCCTTGATTGTATTACCATGAAAAGCTTCTGCTATGATCTGATGATTTTCTTGAAGAATGAGGATGACCATATTCTTTCTCATCCACGTTTAAACTTATTGAACAATTTTGCCTGTGGATTTTAGTTAAAGAGACCAGATTAGTATCTTGTATATCGAGGGATGTGTGTCTATTACGTTCATTTGAGTTTCAAATTTAATTTAAAAAATATATGATTAATTTTTATGTACAAATCAGTTTTTATGCACCAGATGAATATAAGATCAAATTTTATGGTCTTTCATTTTATTTGCAAAGCGATTTCAATAAAACCTTGAATTTATTTGAAAAAATTAAAACTATTTATCATTTACGAGTGGAAAAGCAAATTCTTTAATGTATGATAAAAAATTAATATATCTATTTTATTTACTTAAAGAATCACTTTATTGTGGAATTATTTTATTTAAACAATTATATTATTATCTTTTTCATTGCTTTATTTACTTTTGTATGTAATTTTTAATTCATTTTTGAAAATAATATTTTCTTTCTATTTCATATCATTAAGTTTATAAAAGAGATTTACATCAGAGTTATACAGATCAGAACAATTAAAGCTCGAATGTTATGTTGACCATCTTCAGTTAGATCAAAAGGAGCCAAAAAAAATACAAGTTATTGGCAACATGCAGTATAATCAACTAGATACAAAATTTAAAACTAAGCATCCTAGAACAAAGTAGTCACTCAAAGAGGAGACTCATGTTCTGCATTAGAATCATTGGAATCTGGAGAAATGTTATATCCAATGATTTCATGGGTTTTGAACGCAAGATTATTTGTGCTTGCTGGAACTCCATCAACAGGTTTCCCTTGCCAAAACTGCTTCAGTTGCTAGATGAATTTAGCAAGAGAGCTTCCAAACTCACCTTTAGCTTTCATGGTGGTGTATCCATGCGCAACGTCCTTCTTTTCAATAGTATCCCTGTTATCTCTCAGGATCTGTAGGAATTTACTTTCTTTCATCTTGATAATAGTTGTAACTTGTATGACAACATCTATATAAATGAGTCTCCTAAGAGACTCAGTAAGGTTTATGTCCTTCCCTGCCACTATATCATTATTCCGAGCCTTCCAAATAATCCACAATATAATAGAAGAAAGGATAGACCAAAAAGTGTTACAAAATTTGTTGTTAATATGCCCTGAGATTATATTCAAAACATTGAAATGAACATTGAAGGTGAGACCAAACGTTTTCCAGACTTCAGTTGCAAACAAACATTCAAAGAAGACATGTAAAATAGTTTCAGGATGACTATAGTCAGTGCACAGATTAGGCTCTCCTACAGTCTTCTTAAAGGGTAACTTATGTAGCAAGAGCATCCACAAAAAATAGTTAATCTTCGGTTCCAAAGGCCTAATCCAGATGAGGGCAAAGTATCTGTTCCAGTCGGATTGAGGAGCATCAAGGTTAAGAGTAAGTGGTCGATATATTTGGTTTTAACAAGGTGGAGGGGAGTGATGTCAGACCATGAGCACTGGACGGAGCATCGGCTTGGGGTGGCAGCAACCACTACCAGACCCCAAACAATTAAGGGCAGCAGAGAGGAGGGAATATGTTCTCCATTGAGATTTGGGAATATGAAACTCTGCTTCCATCTTCTCCATGACAAAAGTTTGCCCTGTTGCATTACATCTTGGAAAGAATTAATACCTTTCTCAGACCACTTTTTTGTTGAGCAGCCTTGAAGTAATGCGAAAGGTTTATTATTGTGTTTCATATTCCACCATACAAACTTTTTGCCACAAATCAATCCATTTTGTTCGGTTGGAATAGAGTTACAGAAGAATTGTCTCACAAATTTCCAACTCTTCCAAATGGTTTTAAAGACACTTGAACCTTGCACAGCTATATTGTCTTCTATTGTAAGAAGATCAGTGTAGCAAAGATTAGTCCAAGCCTTAGATTTTCTAGGATGAGCTCGAGACAGGTTGTTTCTTATCAAGATATTCCAAGGCTCTTCCCCTATGTATGTCTTTGCAATCCATTTAACAAATAATGTAATGCCTTGGGTTCTAAGATCCTTCATACCAAGTCCTCCCCAAGACTTCTCTCTAGTACACCACTCCCAAGAAACAACATGCACCTTCTTGTTACCTCTACCATCAGACCAGGGAAAGTCTCTGATAAACTTCTGGATAAGGATAAATTGGTGTTGGTTAAAAAGCTAAAGAGAAGAGAAATATATCAGATAAGAAGAAAGAATTTTCTGACACACTTGGAGTCTGTTCAGTAAGGAGAGGAGATTACTATCCACTTTTTTTAATTTCTTCAGAATTCTATCTTTGACCCAACTCCACATTTCTTTGATATTGGGGTCTACAACAAAAGGAATACCCAGGTACGTAACAATATGGTCAGGGCCTTCCCATTCCAATCCATACTTTCCCCACCAACTTGGGGAATTTTGGTCCCAATCCAACATAATAGACCTAGAAAGTGATATCTTACTACCAGAGGCCAAGAAAAAAAAATCAAGCTTGTTCACGAGGCAACCCATACTGTTTTTTGCTTGATTCATGAGGATGGTTGTGTCATCAACAAACTGAATGTTAGAGACCTCTTGATTATTGGTGACAGTGATTCCTTTAACTTTTGGGGACAGGGAATCATCCCTAAGAAGGAAATGGAGGGAGTTTGCAACAATAACAAAAAGGGAAGGGGCAAGTGGGCAACCTTGCCTAATGGACCTAGAAAGTTCAAAAAAATCTTATCTTACTCCATTGACCTCTACTGCCGCCCTTGCTCCTTGGAGCAGTGTAGTGACCATCTTGCAAAAGAAAGGTGGGAAACCAAGTGCTTCTAGCAACATCATTATATATTTCCACTCAATTTGATCATAAGCTTTCTCATAATCAATAAGTAGCATAGCATTTTGATGTCTAGATACTTTGGCCCAATCCAAAGCTTTTGAGCATGTTGTTAGATTTTCTAGGATGTACCTCCCCTTAACAAATCTTGTTTGAGTGTTGTTAACCACTTTAGGAAGAACATTAACAATTCTAAGGGACAAACCTTTTGCAAGGATCTTATATCCAACATTAAGGAGGGTGATAGGTCTCCAATTCTTAACAAGAAGCATGTCACCATCTTTAAGAATCAGTTTAATAAGACCAGTGTTCACTGTTGAACCTAAAGTTCCAGAGGCAATGATGTAATGTCCCCTGTCCCAATAGTGTGAAATATCGGGACAATGTTCTCAAAGGTTCAATTGCAGGCTGAAAGAAATATCATTCGTTGATTGTCTAGATTCACTGTTCCTTTTTGTATATGCTGGTGATTGTATTAAAATGGTGATGAGTCAATGTTGGTGGCTATCACCATGTCAGATA
>MU227309.1:79573-108267 GCA_018584345.1 Thuja plicata
AATGGATATCTATGTGCTTGCGATTAGTTGTATCTGAGATGGCAGAAGTCTGGCAAGAGTTAATCCAATTGGATTGAAAAAGAGCTAATTGAATTGATCCCCAATCTTCAAATAATAGCCAAGTACGATGCTGTGCCAATCGCAGCTCCCATTTCGAAAAGAAGAGACTATATTTTTTATGCCCGCCAATAACTCAATGGTAGGAAGGTCAAACTCTTGTTTATATTGTCCCTGGTATTTTACATACTTGCTGACTAGATTTAGCGTCTTTTACTGCTGATTGAATGGGGGTCCTTAACTGTTGACTGTATTAGGAAAGGTGTCGATCCCTCCTGAAAATCCTCCCCCCCTTCAAATCAACGGTTGTTGTTTCATATATACCTATGTAGGGTGAAGCGACTTCATTTATATGGGATGCAACTAGTCTTGCGTCGCGTCCCTTAATATGTAATTAGTCTTCGGTAGGGATTCGTATAGAATGATATACTTTGGATTTATATTTCAATAAATATATTAATATAAAACGAGATGTATTATTATAATATTAATAATAGATTATTATTATAGCATTAATTAGTGATTAATGCTATATTTTTAATAATAATAATTGATTATATTATTCATTTATTAAAATATAATATTATATTATTATTGATTAATAATAAATTATAGTTATAATATTATTATATTTATTTATAACCTTGTATCGTATTATATCAATTAATATATTATATTAATGGTATAATTAATTTTAATAATAAATTATATTTATTATTAATTGTTCATTGTTAATTAATTTTTATTATTTATTATCAATTTATTTTTATTATTTCTTATTAAATCTCATCCTAGAAAGAAGATATTACAAATGACCTCATTGAAAGTACTATATAAGCTGCTACAAATCCAATCTATATTGGCTTTAAAGTATTCAATTGTAAGTCTATCACGTCCATGGGCTTTATCATTGGCCATTCTCAAAATGGAGTCTCTAATTTCATCCTTTGAGAGCTCCCTATCAATTAATGATGCATGTTCCTCAGTTACTTTCGTAGGGATGATTCCTTTGATCTTCTGCCTAGCTAACTCCATGGGGGACCCATTATCTTCAAAGGTAAACAGGTTTCTATAAATATTTTGGAAGGTTTCTACAATATCCTTCTAGGATGTGATAGTTAAACCTTGTTCCCTGACACAAGATATTCTATCTCTTGCTTCCTTCTTTTTTAGAGTATGAAATAAAAAATTTGAACCTCTGTCCCCCAGGTTAAGCCAGTTGATTCTAGCTCTAACTTTAGCACCTCTGGTCTTAGCAATCTCCAGTTTCCTAAGGGAGTCCCTACGATTCATTACCCTGTCCAAAAGGCTTGGGTCCGAGGGGTTGTTCTGGATTAGTAGTTCAGAGTACTGTAGATCCTCCACTAATCTGTGTTTTGCCCCTCTAGCATCTTTCGCCCTCTTCTTGCCTACAGTTTTGAGCATCTTTTGCCAAGATTCAATAGTTTGGGTCCATCTGGAAATTTCAGATTCATGGTGAGCAACTTGATCATTGTACCAGACAATGATTTTAATTACTGCATAAATGTCTTCATCCTTAAGGAGAGGAGAGTTTAGGGTAAACCCTTTTTTCTTAATAGGTATATCTCCTTGATCTACGATCAATTGGATGCACGAGAGTTAGGATGGTGATTTGAAAGAGTGAAGGGGAAAACCTTGACACAATTATCATTAGGAGGGGGGGAGGCAATTGAAAAATTGTCTGCTCATATAGAATCTGTCTAACCTAGAATAGATCCTCCTATCTCCTTTCTAAAAGTTAGACCATGTAAACCACACACCTTTAGAATAACCTTTCTTTTCTGCAAGAGGATAGGAAAGATTCAGTTTACTCATCATTATGTTCTAATAGAGTAGCTCATTACCTTTCAATTCAAATCTTAATCCTCCCACTTTGAAAATAATAATTTTGATAATATTTTTCTTGTTTTAATTTTTAAAAATTAAAAAATATATTATACTTATATTGTTTTTAATAATTTAATTTGCAAGCATAACATTTGAGGCCTCCCCCTTGTTACCTCCTTATAAGATCTAATCATTTAGTATTACAATTTCTTAAAAATATTGATATAAATTCATGCATTTCATACTAGTTAATTACCATCCATGGAATTGTAGGCCTTTAGTGTCTTAGGCTTAAAAACAAGGTAGGATTATAGGGAGAATTTTGAAAGTAAATTAATTGGTGTCCATCCTTGACATGCATTTTAAACCTAGAACTTTAAAGCTTCTATTTTATTTTATGCAATAGCCACAATTAATTTAGTAAGTTCATTAAACTATAAGTTAGTCCAACGGTATATAAGTAAACTAACATTGTTCTTGTCCTAAAATAGGGGCTAAGTTAAACATAGTTGATATATTCAATAAACAACATTTTGTTTTATGACTCCTTTAAGCAATAGTGTACTCTTTATAGACTATCATAAGGGAAGAGATAGATAAATTTAACTGCATAACATTTAGTGTCAATTATGCTATTATGAATAATTGTAAAGTTTTAACATGATGAAGCCTTCATGTGTATATAAATATATATCTTAATAATGAAGGGAAGAGGATCATCTTCAAGTGTGAGGTGGTAGAATTTTTTTTCTTACACTTATAAATAAGACTATTGATAGTAGGCTTCATCCTCATTAGTTTTTTATAAACAATCTTATCCTCAAATGAGGAGTGTGCTTAAATCTTATCAAGTTAAACAACTACTTAAACTAGCACTTCACCAAAAATGAAGTGCAATGGTTACGACAATAGTGAAATATACATTAAATAATATCTTAGAGTGTACAAATAGAAGAATGTAAGAACTAAATTTAATAGTGATAATGATTTAATATTTTATAATAAAAATAAAAGAAGAAAAATTTGTAGAAAAGAATGAAACAAAATTGCAATAAACAAATATTAAAATTTAATTGGTACTTGTATACTTTTTAATATCTCCAGTTTTTAATTTTTTTGTTTAGTTTTACTAATTTTATTTTCTATTAAAATTAATATAGTTATATTCATATACTACAAATAAACATTGTGTTTAAAAATAAGTATACTTTTTATATTTTAATAAAAGAAACGTAAAATGTAGTTGATCATGTTTTCTAAACGTCTCCACTTTTAAAAATTTTATTCTTCTTAGTAGCACCAATAAATACAAAATAAATTAACAAAACAAATTACACATTTATTTGTTAATAATTATAATAATAAATAATTTTAAATACAATTATAATAAAAGCTTGATAAGTTTGGAAAACATATCTCTTCAAAACTTCAATATATATTTTTACTTGTTACAAAAGTTTCAAATATTTTTATTTTGTTTTAGCTTCTATTAATTTGAATAGAATTTTAATTTTATTTGCAACAATTTTTTTTTCATTAAAGAATATTTTTACTTTGCAAATATTTTTTTTACTTTGCAAATATTATTATAAATAATTTTCTTTTATAAATATTTAGTTAACATAAACTTTTGTGTTTCATAAAGTTGTTTATAATAGATTAAAACAACTTTATTAAGAAAATTATGTCCAATTTTTAATAATTCCCCTATTGTCTCTCCATCTCTGGCAACCAATTACCTTAAAATTAATTTCTTATATATTAATTCAAAGTGTATTATATTAAAATAAATATGTTATAAATATTAATTGTATGTTATACTTTTTTATATTTAATAACGTGCATTATATTTCATTTTCTATAATTTCTTTTATAACTTAAATTCTAACTCAACCTAAACTCAATCTAAAATATATTTATTAAATATTTTAAATGAAAGTATAAATTATAATAAAAAGTAAACCACACATTAAAATCTTTATTTTAAAATTATTTACCAAGAAGTAAAATTCAAATTACTTAATGCCTCATTCAACTTAACATTTCCAAGTATCTTAAATTGCACCTTTTCTATTGTGCAAGAGAAAGCTAAAACTAGAAGTTACACTTTTGTCATGCAAGGAAGTGCCTATAGGTTCTTTTTTGTTGTTGTGCAATAGATAAAACTAGAAGTTGCACTTTTTTTGTGCAAGGAAGTGTTGATAGGTTTTGTTTTATTTTTACGTGGAGCTAATTGATAGGCAACCTATCTAACAAAGTCACTTGGAATAAGTAAAGCAATTAGTTAAAACAATATAAAATCTTCTTTTAGCATTAAATATCATCAAGTTTGGCAGGTATCAACAATTTGGCATTCCACATTAAGTGAAGTGAAGTAACTCACATATAGTATGATATCAGACCAAAATGTTTTAAGAAAACGACATAATAAACGATTTATCTTGTGTCCTTAAGAGTGGTCATATACATCTTATGTCCTCAACAATGGTCATATTCATATTTTACTTTGTCAAATTACAAAAATATACCGTAACAAAATAAAATTGAAACAAGACTACAGTAGATTATGTATTTTTTTAATATTTTTTGCCATGCTCTGCATCAAGAAAAATTAAAGAAACAACAAAATCTTAAAAGTATACCATTGATATTTCAATTTGTTGTTTATTACGAATAAATTAAAAGAACAAGCTTGTAACATTTTTATTTTTTTTTAACAAAAGAATTGTTAACAATGTTCAATATGTGATGTTGACAACTTTTGCAATTTACAATATATACAAACTTGACAACTACAAAATATAGACATACAATTTCAAAATATAGGTTCAATCAATTCAAAATTGAAACAGGCCTCTAATAGATTACGTATTTTTTTCATATTCTTTGTCGGTCAAATTTATTTAGTCCTCCAAAGATCAGAATATGTAAAGGTGAAATTCTGAAGACAAATGAACACAAATACAATTGATCAAATTTAGATAAGCTATCAACATTGTTTTGTATACAAAACATAGGCATACAATTTCATAATATAAGTCTTCGGTGTGAGAATCGAAAGTTGTACACAAAACATAAACATACAATTTCATAATTAAACTCTTTGGTGAGAGTACAAAACGGTTTCTCTAAGTTAATTCAGATTGAGAAGCAAAATGTTAAAGAGTAATGGTCCACAAAAGAGTTAACTTGTCAATAGGAGATTCCTTACCTGCCCAGAGGAATATTCAAGATGCCAAAATTTAAGATGTCATAATCAATAAGAATTTAAGATGTGAAAATGACAAACAATGAAATAAAAGATATGTAATTACCCAAAACTTTCCTTTAAATTGGCAATAGGACATGTTGCTCTGTATCTTGCAATGACATATAGCATGAGAAGTTAAAATGAAAGTAGTTGAGTGATATCTTTAATTGGAGTGCCCTAAAAAATATTCAAATCATACATACAATAACTTGAATCTCAATTATCAAATAGAAAGATGAAGGTGTGCAATACAAGTTGAGGCCATTTTTAAACATTATCAAATACCAATCTTTTTGGTTAATAATTTATTTAATATGTTAACAAACTATAAGCATAACCATTGATTCATATGACATTTGATCATCATGATAAATTTTGAGAATGTTAAAATATTGCTTTGATGTCACTAACTTAAAATAAATTGCTTATGAATGCTACTCTATCAGTACAATGAGAAAGAAAAAAATGGAAGCAAACTTACTAGTACCATTACCCTAACCAAGCTTCTTTTCCTTGGCTCTCTTGCATCCTGATGATGAATCATGTATTATGATCTGAAACATATATAACAAAGTGCAAGAAAAGTGGAAAATTGATGAATCAAACAACATCATATCTGTATTCACGTATGATGCATGGCAGATGTTGTCAATGATTTATGCAGTCTTCTTCTATTGCTTTGAAAATCCTCAAAATGTTCTCCGTTTTTCCCTTACCATGAAGACTCGTGCACATAAATTTACTTCCCACTCAGTTAGGGTTTAAAGTTTGCTAATGTGGATGACTAGCGGACATAAACTATCTATTAGGAGCTTGATTGTCGAGGGAGGATAAGGGCATTCAATTGTTACAGCTAGATAGATAGAAGCATTGTTTGCTAGATAGATAGAAGCATTGTTTCCTTGTGGAAAGGAACCAATAGTGAATCGGGGTTCAATAGCCATTCACTCAGTTTTAATCATTTGTTTACCAGTAGTGGATCATTTTTATACCAATAGTTGGTCATTTTTTTAGCTTTTTTGACTCATGATTGGCTCATTTGTGCACCACTATTGGAGATTTGTGAACCACTACTGGTGATTTGAGTGAATAATTATTGGTGCAATGGTGTCAAGTGTCGGTAAATACTTTTTTGGACCACTTTTTAACCGTTTTGCGCAAAATGCTTTCTATAGAGTGCATCGTTATTGGCTAGAAGCTGTAACCTTGGCTTTAAGTCACATAAGAAAACAACTAAAAAAAAAATGTCAAAATTCGATATCGTTTGGTACCTCAATTGAACACGCGAAGTTAACTATAGCCACTACTGGTGCCTTTAAATGACATCTAATATCTTTTTCACTCCACATCACCGATGAAAAGCATAATTCTAGGCAGGATGTCAATTTCTCGGCATAAAAATGAATTTCTAGGCTTAGGAGGCCTCTTCTATATCTGTAATGTCCTCAAATCTTTGTCTCTGCCCACTTGGCAATGGATAACAAAAACAAAGCCTCTTCATGTTCCTTACCTAGATGTGTTAAAATCTTTGGTTTTACCTCCGCTGTGTTAAATTGATGGCTCACTCTTTTTCAGATTTAATTCATTCCTTTGATCATAAAGGTAACAAGTCTAGGAAAATTATTCATTATACAGACAACTCTATTGAATTAAATTTTGATGCAAAGTTAAAAAGAACTATTTAAAAATGAAGAATATTCAAGCGAGCATGGTTGATCAAAAGGTTCAGTCGTTTATGGCAGCAGACATTTCAAAACCTGACGAGGCGTCATCTTTTAAGGAAAGCCTTCCCAACACGAGTTTGTAATGAAACCATCTTTGAATGAAAACCTTGCCGACATGACACAATATCAAGAAAGGTCTCCTATCTGGAAGAATCACATGACATAAAACTTGGAAAAATGGAAAATCCTAAGATCACATTTTTAGTGGCATCCTAATTACAACTGGAAATAGAAAAAATTATGATATTCTTGGCAAAGAGGATTATAAATTCTGTGTGGTCTTACGCATATGCGCGTGGTCTTGACCCCGCTCTAGCAGTTCATCTCTTCACAGTTTTTCCTAATGCTAAATCGGTTAAACCAAAACTTCAAAACATGCATCTTAAAGTAGCCTTAGTTGTGAAAGTAGAACTGATGGTTATGGCGAGCCGCTAGAGGAAGAGGAATTGTGTATGTACCTATTTTCCAGACTTCAACAAAGTTTGCCTTAATGATGATTTTACCTTACCCAACATTGACATGCTTATAGACTTAACAAGTGATATGAGATGTTTTATTTGATGGATGGATTTTTTTAAAGATATAATCTATATGTATGTAACAGAAGGTCAACATAAAATTGCATTCATGCATCTTTGGAGAATCTTTTGGTTGAATGAAATGTTGTTGTTGTTTTTTTTTTTTTTTCTTAAAGAATGCAGGGCTACCTATCAAAGACCAATGACAGTATTTCATGACATTTATCATGCTATTATGGAAGATTATGTGGATGACTTGGTAGAAAAATAAATCACAAGTAAGTGATTCTCACTTGGCTATTCTTGTAATAATTTTTGACAGACTTGAAGAGTATCTAGTAAGCTATTCTTGTAGTAATTTCTAACAGACTTGAAGAATATCTAGTAAATTGAACCCAAAAATCTGTCTCTAGTGTAGCCTTAAGCAAAAAATTTAAAGTTATAAATGTGTAGCCTTAAAAAAAACTCAATCTATTAGACATTTCATGGCTCAACTTGGAAAAGCATTTCATCCCTTCACACATATTTTACATAAAGGAGTCACATTAAATAAGATGAGAAGCTCCAACAAGCCTTTCAATAACTATAAGACTACCTAGTTTCACCTCCTATCTTGATGCCACCTATTTGAACCTCTCTGAAAAGGTTTCCCACTAGGAGCTCGAATTTGCTCTGCAACTAGGGTTGTCGTATCCGCTCAAGGAGACCTCCCGCAAGTGTGCGGGCGGTCTCTCAACCAATCATCGGGAGGCTGTCCTCACTCCCTATGACAGGGCATTAATTTATACCCTCTGTAGTGGGTAGTTTTATGGGAGGGGCAAAATGATAGTGTTATTCATCATTCTGCCATTGGAGAGTCCGTTGTTGAAGGTGCTGGGAAGAAATCCTTTAAGGAAGCAATGACAAATGAAAGAAAGTTTCGTGTGGATGTTGAATTCATGCCAGGTCTCTCTGCTAGTGTGGAGCCTTCTGATAATGATGGAGTCAGAAGAGTTAAGGGTTCCCCTGCCGCCTCTCTCATTGTTAAGTCTAATATTCAAATATTCAAAGTTAATGATGTTGAAAAGGACAAGCTCAAAAACATTGTCGTCTTTTTAGTGGCTCGAGATATTACCAAATTACCCTCTCGTAGTTTCATGAATGACTAGATGTATAATGTATGGAATAAAAATATGGGTTTTCAGTACACTTTCTATATAATGATTCAAAGAGGACTTTTTGTTAATTTTTTTCAAAAACTCACTATGTCATAGAGAAGTGGTGAAGAGGCAATTTTGGAACACAGGTTCTTGCATTTTAAGGGCTATTTCATGGTCGTTGGAAGCCAACAAAGAGGACTTACTAGCCCTTTCATACCCTAGATGGGTAACAATAAAGAGTGTGCCTCCCTACTTGTGGAAGCTTATCCCTAAAACCCTAGAATTCATTGTTAGGGTTATTAGAATGAAAAAAAACTTCATTGATGCCTCGTATGGATGAGAGGCTTTTGGTCACTATCAATCCCAACATAGATTTGCCCAATATGATGGTAATAAAAATGGAAAAGGAAACAGTTTCATGCCCAATTGAATTTATAGGTGGCCTAAATGCATGCTTTCTATGTTGTAAGGAGGGTCACTATAAGAGGAACTATCCTCTATTGAAAAATAAGGTGAGCCATAATAGTAACCATGAGATGAGAAATAAAGGTGAAAACCCTAACGACAAACCGGTCACTGATCCAAAAGCCAATAAAAACATAAACCATAGTAACGCAATGACAGTTCACCCTAATGGTAGGATTCCTGCTAACCCTAATGGAAAAAATAAATTGCTCCTAATGATAACTAGAGTGTTTTTTAGTGGCGAATATTCGCCGAAAGGCAAATTTTGAGAATATTAACACTTCATTTTGGCGAATCATGCCCGATACATGGTGACCCAAATCGCCCAATTTTATTATGGTAATAGATCAATAGTCTTTTGAATCGCTATTAAGATTTTTTCGTTTGACGTGCTTGACCGGTATATTCGCCTTTAATAAGTTTGATGTGGTGCTTGTAATGACCTCTTAATTTTCCCAATATTTTACAAACACTATGTCGAGCAGATCCTATTTCACCATCGGTTATTAATTATGAATTGAACGAGTCGGCCCATTTTGCCCCCAAAAATTTACATTGCTTGGTGGATGATCGTTATATTCGTCGGGATTGTTATATTGACTAGGACCTATTTTGCCAACCGTTTGTTAATTCCTACTTGATGTGCATTGAACATGTCGGCACAGTTTTTGCCACACTTAAATCAAGATGTTTTAATGTATTTTGAAAAGCCCGCGAATTCACAAAAAATGGAAATTGGAATCATGGATTGATATAAATTCAAATCAGTTAATTAAAAGTTTGAAAATTTACACACAATTTCAGATTTTTTACAATCCATTCACGTCCCATTACAAAATTTTGAAGGGCCAGATTTACAAATTACAATCTTGCAATAGTAAACAAAGGATTCAACATTTCAGAGAAAGCGTAAAGGACCAAGGTAAGCAATTATTTGTTCACACTTCACAGTATTGCTATTAATTTTAATTCCTAGAATCCTAGTGACTAGTGAGAGGTCAAGATGTTGGAAAAGGGTGACTATCCTGAGTATCCTCAAGCTGGTGAAGGGATTGAGATGTCAGGGGATTGAGATGTTAGACTTAGACTTCTCATTGTGGTGTTAGCACTGAATGGATTTCCATGTCATACATGGTCAAGGTTGATACTTTTCAAGGAAGCGAAGGGATTGAAAATGAAAGGCCAAGCCTAGAAGTTGACAAGGCTAAGACTCTTCACGAAATTGAAGGGATTGGAAATGTAGAAAAGGGTAAGACTCCTCAGGACAGTGAAGGGATTGGAAGGGTAGACAAGGGTAAGACTCCTCAGTGAAGTGAAGGGATTGGGAGGCCATCAAAATGCCCAAAACTTAGAGATACTACCATAAAGATTTTCTTTGGAATTGGCAATGTTTCTGCTCCATCAACTTCTGCAATTGCAAGTACAAAAGCCATTCAAAGTAGGTCACCAGTACCACCACCATAAGTTTTGGTTGTCATTGAGTTATATCAAAATGCATCAAATGAGGATAACACTAGTGACACAACAAAAGATGTTATAAGGGATACGCAGAACCAGTTGGATGAAAATGCTAGAAATGAAGATAATATTGATGTTGGTAAGAAGAAAAGAAAAAAGGAAAGTAAAAATGGGGTGGGAGTGGGAAATGGCAAGAAATTTTAAGGTTGATTAGGTAGAAAAGCACTGGTTCATTGAACCAGTCCAAAATAATGATGGATAACCAACAAAATGCAGGTGTAAGATTTGTACCTAGAAAACTAAAAGAGAGAAGAAGTTGCAGCTAAAACTTGACACTATAGAAAAGCATATTGGTAAGGTTTATGAAAAACATACCATAGACGAACAAGAAATATTAGTAGGGAGATGGAAATCAAAGGAAGAATGTCTTCATGTTAAGTATGCCATAGAATATGAAGATCATAACAAGAGAATGACAACAATTTTGCTAGTAGTGTAAATCCAATCAAGGCTGGGTTTAAACATTTATCCAATGAAGAAATCCTGAGAAAGACCGATCAGATGAGTGTTGCTTTTCATATTCTATCCAGAGGATGACCTATTAGAGACTTCTCAGAATATGGTAATTTATTATCTTTTTTGAAAATTCCTCACTATCCTATGTCACTTTGGTCAACAAACGATGGATGGGAAATGGCAAACTGTCTTTCTGAGGTGGAAAAGCAAAATTTATAGGAGAAATTAAAATAATCTAGATTCATTTCATTATCCATAGATGAAGTTACTACAGTAGATAACATTGCTTGGGTCTGTATGCATGTGTATATAGTAAAAGAACATGTCTGCCAAGCTCATCTACTTTGTGTTCATAAAATGAGGGGCAATTCAACAACATAAAACTTATATTTCAAATTCAAGAAAGCTTTGAATGAAGTTGTTGGTATGGATGATTTGACAATTGGCAAGAAGTTAGTATGTGTTGGAGTTGATGGAGCTGCAGTAATGCAAGGCCAAAGGAATGGTCTTAGTGCAAGATTAAAAACTAGTATTGCACCTTATATGCTTGGAATACATTGCATGGCCCACTAAATGAATTTAGCATATAAAAGTATAAGAAATTTTCCTACAATATCAAAATTTGAAGATCTAGTCTACGAGCTATACTCTTACTTCTGTAGAAGTCCTAAACATTTTGCAGAATTTAAGATTTTTTCAGAGGGAGTAACACCAGGAAACAAGCTTCTCAATGAAATTGAGACCAAATGGATCTCTTTGCATGGACAAATAGAACAATTTCTAACAGGATATCAATCCTTGATCAGACTAATATATGAGCAAACCCTCAAAGTAGACAAATCTCATGATCTGTATCATAAGTTAAGTGATATAGAGACTATGTTTACTTTATCCAGTCTTCTCCCCATGCTGGATTTAATTAACAAACTTGTTAAGAAAGCCCAAGACAAAACTATGTATATCCATGAGTATAGGAGTTTACGTAGAATGACATGCATTACCCTGGATGCTCTATATTCAGATATCACAACACTTCAAAGCCCAAATTTTTTTAGGTGGAAGATAATTGCAGATTTTAATCATGCTGAGAATATTTTACAATTCAATGCAAAAAAAATGATTTAGGTGTGTTTGTGAAAGGATATGAAATACCAATGCACCAATCTAAGACGAGAAAGCAAGGTAGACTACTTCTAGTGAAAAGGGCAAATTTTGACAGGATTGTTAAATCTGTTAGTCATAATTTCAAGTCAATTTCCTACCAATTGTCAATTGAGATTCATGAAAGATTCCCTCGAGAAGAAATTCTCGAAGCCATGGGTTGTGTGTTTCCTCATTTTTGGAAAAACTTCATAGATACACAAATGGATGCACATATATTTCATAAAGAAATTGATGAATTGATGAGAGAGTTTTCAAAACATGCAGATTGTAATGAACAACAAATTGAAGGAATTTTGGACTCAGCTAATCTTAAAATCAATGTAGACAATTTGTATCATGTATAAAATTGTAGTTGAAAAACTTGGAGAATTCATTTGAACCCGGTGCAATAACCAGGCTTTGGAAAAGGATAGAATAGATTGAAGTATTGTGTGATTCAATATCAAAATATTTCAAACTTGTTGATTTATGTCAAACAATGATACTGAGGATGGTGGAAGATGAAAGAGTTTTCAGTGTATTGGAGTTTTTGAAATCAAAGATCAGAAACAAACTAGACAAAAATTTGGAAACTTGCTTGAGGTTGTTTGTAACTTAGTACAATGTTAAAGATTTTCCTTATGATAGGGCATTGGAAATTTGAAATTCCATGTGTGAAAGACAAGTGCTTTGCAACACTTCAAAACCTGGTGGTGCTACTGGTAGTTTCGAGATAAATGATGGATCTCGGTCCCACACTCATAATGAAGATGAAGAATTTTTTTATTTTGAATACCCGACTCAGAATGAAGAGGAACCTATTACCACTAGTCAATTTCAGGAGATGGATTCCATGTGGGATATAGAAGCGTTAGACTACTCACTGAGTCAATGAAGTGATCATTTAACATTCAGTTAATAGGCATTATAGTATACTTCATAAATTTTATATAGATACTTCATATACTGTACTTCTTGAATCTTGACTCATATTACATTTACAATTTCCAAAACTATTGTTCATTATTTTTGTGACTTGTTACTATATTGAAATTTGAAGTATAATAAATTCCTAGTTTCCTAGAAATTGTCATACTCATTTAGAATGAAGACATATTTCATATTGTATTATCAGTAGTGAGACATGTTTCTTGAATTATTAGTAAACTGTAAAGTTGAAATTCTAATTCTATGGTTCTGGTCGAATTTGTGTGTTATAATGTCTGTGTGTGTTAAATCACATTTTCTTATCGTCGGGAATTCATGCTTAAAGCCCTATTTTCAAGTCACAAAGTCACAAATATAGTTATGCGTTACTTCTCAAGTCGTCTGGGGAAGTTGTCTTTCAAGTCACAAAGTCCCGCATTAGGATTTCTCAACATCTCAATGCTATGTCAATGTTATAGGTTAGCGGTTCTGAAGTCTCGAATAAATGTTATGAACAACATCTCAAGTATAAAATTTCACATCGATAATTATGTCGACCAGTCACATCCTTTAGTTTTTCATGTTGAGCAGTTGCGAAATGAGTCTTTGCGTCAATTCTCGAGTCTTTTTATCATGAGAAAAAAAATTGTTCCAAAGTTGAGCATTTAGCAATTAATGTGAAGTGGCACTTCTCAACTAGGAAAAGAAAGAATCAACTGATGTTGAGAAGTCACGGAGAGGCCTAGCGCAACTTCACAAGGCTTATTTCAAACTATTAAGCAGTTGAGAAGATGCTGAGATAACCATGTGCGATTTCTCAAGGGTAAATGACAAAAATGTTATAAAGGCTCTGAAGTTGATAAAATGAACATTGAATATCATGTGCATTGTGCAACTTCTCATGGTTAAGAAAGGTATGAGCTTAGCGGTTGTGAATATGAGAACCGACATTTTCTGCTTTGCATGACTTCTCAAGGTTGAAATACGAGGATCTATTGAATACAATATTTAATCATATATATTTTCCTTGATTTAATTTTTTAGTTTAGCCAATGCATTGATAATTTTATGCAAATGTAAGAACAAGTTTTAACACTTAAATTAATAAATTATATAATATATTTCTAATGTTATTCTCTTTATCTTTATTACTCGTGTGAAACATCAAACAATTAAAACAAATAACACTAGACCATTTTCTACATTAAAGTAATGGGTCATTGGACGACATTTATTAATTGAATATAAGAAGTTTACAAAACTTGGTTCAAAAGGTGTATCGACAGGAAAGGACCAGTAAGAAAACCTTTGGTTGTAGCCCAAAAAGAAAAAAAAAACTACATACTAATCAAGTCTACAAAATGGCATTCAACTTTATTATAGATGGCATTTTGTCATGTTACAAATCTTAATCTTTCATATTACAATAATCAAATTTTGGTCTAATTTGTTCCATATTTTTACTGGGAAAATTGTCTCCTAAACTCTCATACTGATTCTGGTCTTTTGCTCTTTTCCCTGTTAGTAGTAATTTGCCAGTAATACCCTATGTACCTGTATCTGTCAAAACCATGACAATACAAAAACCAATTCTATACTGTCTTATCTAGATTAGTTCAGAGAGCTTAGTGTTAGTTGCCTTTCCATACAAGATTAGTCAAATACCTGACATTCTCTTTTTGATAATTTCTATTGAACTTAATAGGAGTTAGATTTCTTGTACTTTTAATAATATAAGTTATTAAGTAAGATAGTTATAACATAAGTTTTAAGTAATATTAGTGCTTAAATATGTGTGTTTTAAATCACATTTTCTCATCATTGGTAACTCATGCTTAAAGCCCTATTTTCAAGTAGTGAAGTTGCGAATATAGTTATGTGTTACTTCTCAAGTCGTCTGGGGAAGTTGTCTTTCAAGTTGCACATTAGGGCTTCTCAACATCTCAAATCTGTGTCAATCGTATAGGTTAGTGGTTCCGAAGTCTCAAATAAATGTTATGTGCAACATCTCAAGTATAAAATGTTGCATCGATAATCATGTTGAGTGGTCACATCCTTTAGGTTTTCATGTTGATAAGTTGCAAAATGAGTATTTGCGTCAGTTCTTGAGCCTTTTTATCATGAGAAAAATTGTTGTTTCAAAGTTGAGCATTTAGCAATTAATGCAAAGTGACACTTCTCAACTGGGAAAAGAAAGAAGCAAACGATGTTGAGAAGTCACGAAGAGGCCTAGTGCAGCTTCACAAAGGTTATTTCAAACCGTTGAGAAGTTGAGAAGATGCTGGGATAATCGTCGCATGACTTCTCAAGGGTAAATGATAGAAAGGTTATAAAGGCTTTGAAGTTGAGAAAATGAACATTGAATATCATGCGCATTGCGCAACTTCTCATGGTTAAGAAAGGTATGAGCTTAGCAGTTGTGAAGATGAGAACCGACATTTTATGCTTTGCGTGACTTCTCAAGGTTGAAATATGAGGATCTATTGAATACAAATTTTAATTTTATATATCTTCCTTGATTTAATATTTTAGTTTAGCCTATGCAATAATATATTTTGTTATAAACAAAAGACGCGTGGAATTTATATTATGGAAAATCGAATTGAAAGAGACATTTTTATGATTCTGTCCAAATCCATGTGTGTGAAATTTATGGAAAGGTAATGTAGTAGTTGAGGTACGTAGGCTTGACTATTAAAACAATACAGAATGAGGGATAATTTACCATTAACACAAAATTTAGAACACCAGAGCATTTCCTGTGAGTTCTCAGTAGCATTTACAGAATTAGCATTCACAATTTCATAGAGCTTTCATAATTTTCAATAGTGTTATACAAAGAAATGGCTATGCAAGGATCACCTGATGTCGTTGAAGTGACGGCACAAAAATCCTCGACAAAGACAAAGAAACCTGCAGTGTTTCCTGAAGAATGGGTAAAATTGTTTCCATGAACTTAAAATGCCCAGCCTTTAAATGATCAGGTATGGAGGGATCCATACAACTTCCGCAGAGATGCAATTTTCCTAACACTTCAGGCTATGAGCTCTTTAATTTTTTCCACAAAAATAGGGTTAGGGAACCGCCTGTGTGCAACCCCTGGGAGATAAGTTTGGGAAAAAAAATTTTCCCTGAATTTTTTGTTGACATCAATCTGATAATGGCGCTTATTCAGGCCTATGACAGTATAACACAAGTTTTTAGAAGAAAGGACTAGTCAACATTATGCATGCTTGATAGAGCCTCATTCAATCACGATTTTGGTCTAACAGGGGCCATGAGTGTGGATATAGATTTGGAGGCCGAAGATGCCCTATTTCACAGACAATCAAATTATTACAAGGGCAAGATATTACCTAAATTTGTTCCCAAGGAGAAGAAGGAAGCTAGACTTTTATCCAAGAAGTTGTCCCCACCATATGATGTTGACCTATTCTAGGGGTTTTTCAAGAATACTATATGGGTTTCTCAAGGTTTGGGGAAGGATGGAGAACTTACTGTGATGCTTGATATCTTGGAGATGGCATCTGATGTCCAAGACATGTACATGAACAAGGAGTTTGATTATGTTGGCTACATAATTGATCAAATTCATACACAGATGGTGGTGGCCAAGGAGAGCCTAAAAGATTTGAACTTCAAGCATTACTCCATTATAATGCATCTCGTATTGTATCACAACATTGGCCATATCAATCCAGACTTCATCAATGTCACTGAGGAATATGGAGAAACCTTGCCAGTGCAGCTTTGGACCAGGTTCTGGGATAAATCTTATCATTATTCATATTCAATTTCATTCTACAATGATTTTTTTTCTCATATTTTTAATTTGTTAGGAGTGCATCAAGAAAGGGTTCCTTCCCTTATTATAGATTAATTAGGCCAAAGTGTGCTATTAGAAACTCCCTATTAAACACAATTGGGGTGATGTTTTCTTGTTTGACAATTTTTCTGTTATAAGAGTTTACAGATGTCCCCAACCACCCCACATACTGCCTAAATTTATTCCTGAAAGGTTGGGTACCATTGAGTTTTTATGGCAATTGATCATGGTGGAGAGAGAATACCTGGTTGGGAAACATAAGGGGACCCTATTACAAAGAACATGACAGATAGGATACTTCACTGTAGGGAGGAATTCCCTAGACCCTATTCATGATTTCCTTAGGAATTATAGGCTACCTTTTGGGAAAGCAAAGGTTTATAATCCATAATATTCTATGAGGAAGACCTTGAGGACTATGAGAACCCATCCAATGCCACAAAATCAACCCCTGATGGAAGAATATTTGATTAGAAACATCTTGGATGAAAATAAAGGAAAAGAAGAATAAGGAAATGGAAGGATATACTAAGAGTGGAGGTAAAGTTTAGGAAAACTAGCCCTTCCTTCCCTATATTTCATGAAGAGGAAATGTACATTACTAGGATTGATAAATGTTTAGATGATTATGATGATATAATGTCAAAATTTCCTGATCTTCTTGCTGCTAAGGAAGATGAGGTGAATCCTGAGGACATTGAGGAGGAAGTAGTATTGGGAGAAGGTGCAATGGAAATAGATGTGGGGCAGGGCCCTTCTACTTCTTTTCTGGAAAGAACTGCCAAAAGGAGAAGAATTAAAAGTATTCCACCACAGGTGAAGGAGAAAATAAAGAAAATTATCCGTAGAATTAGTCAGTAGTTTTCTGACATAAGACATAATTTTCTCAGTTCTCAGGTTGAAGGAGGAGGAAGGATAGATGATACTCAGCTAGCTATAAAAATGATTGATGATAGAATCATATAGGTAGCTAAATTTGTGAAAGATGAGGACTTTATCAAGTCCAGAGAATTTAAAAGTTTTTTGTTTAAAATAAAACAGAGTGAACTGACATTAGCCTTGAATCAAGATGAATCAAAAGACAAGAAATCCGAACTGATAGAGAAACTCCAAGTCTATGATCCTGACAGTGAAACCATGACTATAGAGGAGGCTAGGGATCTGGTGAAAAGAAGTGGAATATTGTTAATCCCTTATTATGATTTGGAATCTTCTTTTTTAATTGATCAAATTAAGAGAGGAAAATTCTATAGGACACGAAGAATTTGGAGAAGGGGGTCTACAAAGGGGACCTGGTTTCCATTTAGACAAAAAACCCTTGCAATTTGGAGTGTTGCCCCAACATCAGAAAAGACTAGGCTAATGGATGTACAAAACACAACAGCTAAATTTATATGGAAGTTCAAAGACACAAAAGGGTCAGAAGTGGCCAACCTATTGCATCATGTATCATTCATGAATGTTGCAAAGGTTGAAGATTTAGAGACCAAATTGGCCATATCCTTCAAAGAAAATGTTAAGGTGAGGCATGAATATGAACATACTTTGAAAAGGGTTTATTTTCTTGAGGAGACCATAAGTGGCCTGAAAGAATAGTTGGATAATTATAAGGAAGCCACCATTACTCGTGCTGGAGTTAGAAACCAAACAGAGAAGGCAAGGGAAATAGCCCAAACTATGGTATCAAAACATATGCACATTAGTGAAGACAGTGATAAAATAAAGAAATAAGCGGAGTATGGGGTCCTGAGAAAGGTGCTAGGGCATCATATTGATGTGATAAAAGATAAGACCCCCAATGTACATAGTTTACATTTGGTATTGCAGGGTGTAGAGAACAATTGTAATGAAGCGTTGAATTTACTAACCCCAATATTTAATTCATGGTCTCCATACAATTCATTTTTTGAGAAGTTAATTTTATTAATGTCACAAAAGCCAGATCTTCCTGACAAGATCATTGATGCAAAAGAAATGACAAATAAGGTCAAGGTTCTTTTTGGCTTCTTTTCTGGTAGGATGCAACGGATCCAGGAGGAACTTCAAGTATTTATTGAAGCTAACTGTAAATTGATTCCTCCAATATTCAATAATGAATATGTCTTAAGGGATTGGCAGGAATGGAATGATTCTTTTGATCAAATTTATGTTACGGAGAGGTTGAACTTGTTTTTTGAGGGCATGACAAAGATAGATGTTTTTAATGATAAGCTGGATAATTTTTTTAAGTTTGAGGTACATGTTACCAGATTTATTATTGATGTTAGGGCTATCACAAATGTCAAGTGGACCAAGAGCCCAGAGGAGCTACAAACGCTTAGGCAGGCATCATGGCCAATAAAAAGAGAAATTCTTGTTTGGAAGACTGTTGCAGGATGCAAGGCATTGTCAGTTGGAGACAGTTAGACAAAGACTAAAGTGGAAGAACCATGAAGAGAAAATAGAGAGAGGTCTAAAAATCAAAATAGGGTATCTTATCTTTGCATTAACTTGTTGTGGATACACCTGCACTACAAACCAAGATTTACCTAAAGATGATGTTGCCACTTGTCATTTTGGATTGTCTCCAGTTGCTTAACAGTTTTTATAGTGTTAACTATTTTGCCTTTCCATGTTCAATTTTTGGTCTTAGTCCTATGTTTTGAAGATAGTATTATTGTCTAAGTCTTTTGATGTTTTTGGCTGATAATCACAATTCAGTGAAAGGAAAAGAGTTCCAATCATATTTGAAGTTTTAAGTTGTTAATGTAATGAAGTATTTTGATAGTTGATACTTAAATCTTAATGAAATTACAATCACTATATCAATATGATAAAATTTATTAGTATATTACATTGTCTTTGTATTGGCTTTTAACTTTGATATGAAATTGAGCAAATATATGGTAAGCTTTATTAGTATATTATATTGTCTTTGTGTTGGCTTTTAAGTTTTTAACTTTGATCTGAATTGATAAAATATTAAGTCTTAGTCCATGAATGATGTTATTGTTCATTGTTATTAAATATCCTTAATTCAGGAATATCCTTAACTGCCCTAATTTCCCAAATATACAATTTAGGCAAATGAACAAGAACAACTATTAAAATCAAGTCCTTTTCTCTTTAGGTCAATTCAAGGTTTTAGGCTATTGAAAATAGGTTTTATTCATCAACAAATAAATTTGTTGTGTACCAAAAAAATTCAATTCACCCTCAAAATTAATGTTTAACTTTGAAAATTACTTTTATTCGCCAATTTATATTTTTCGGTCTAGCAAAATGAATCAATTCACCCACAATATTAATGTTATACTATTAATATTTTTTTTATTCACCAATATATATTTTGTAGTTTTGAAAAAAACACAATTCGCCTGGATTTTTCACATAGTTTCAGGGAGCATGAATGATTCGCCAATTGAGATTATTATTTTTTCTTTGTAAACTAAAGTTTTTCGCAAATAAAATTAATATTTTCCTCGGTAGTTTTACACATTTTCCCACTTTTTACACCTTTTGTGAAGGGGGATTTCTTAAACATTACTTTGATGATAAGGGCTCTTAGAACCCACATGCCTCAAATGAGATGCTTAATAAACTCCCTAATGATAAGGAGACATGTGATCTCATATGTATGGATGAGAATCAAAGGTTGAAAAGCTTAATGAGCTTGAAGAATCTCTAAGGAAAACTTTCTATCCATTGAAGGCATCCAAGCCTTTTAATTTTTCCCCATATAAAGATAGTACCTCCCAAGGTGGCCCCCCAAACACAGATTTCTCAATCCTCAACAGTTGGATACGGAAAAAATAAGGTGTGTATCAAAGACCAAGAAGAGGATTGAGAAATTTATCATGGAAGGGGGTGACTAGAGGTTAGCCTTAGAATATTTGATTAATCTTGCTGGTGATTTGATTTGCAAGACCCCTTCTTTCATCGGGTTGAATATGATGACAGGGTGACCCCTGTTATTGATAGAGATGTGGTAGAGCCTGAGGCAGGGGGTTGTGCTAGGAATTTTCATGTTGGTTTGGGTGCTTCTCCTGATCTAGATTAGGATAGTAACGGGGAGGCACTTGAGGTCATTAAAGATGCCTATGACTCTGATGATTACCTATCTAATTACTCCCTCATTTTTATCCTTGCTATTGTCACCCCCTTTAGACTCTTCCACTCCATCGCTAATGACATTGCTCATGTTGTCAATAGGGATGTGCCTCTCTTAGAAGTTGGGGGCCTTGGAGATTCCACAAATAAGCAATAATTTGACACCCTGGTCCCGGAGAGGGGAAATAAATTGGGTTGGGAAATTGTCCCCTATGAAGGTAGCCGGGATGAAGAGGTGGTGGATGAGGCACTAAAATTCCTAAGAGATAGTAAGGGTAGGAATAAGGCTAAAGCCAAGAAAGACAAAACCAAAATTAAGGCTAAGGATGCAGTGCCCAGCAAACCCACACTTGGGGTTGAGAAAACCTTTAAATTTATGATTAAAAGGTAAAGAGGTAGGCTAAGTGTCTCTAATAATTGTAGACTGGGCAAGAAGACCACTCAGAGTGCTTTTGATGAAGGGGACTCCCCTTAATACCACAAATACACAATAGAAACAGAGAGAAACAATAAAAATTTGCAAGAACAGAAAATTGGCTTCTTATTGGATCCACAAATGTGGAATTACAAACTTCAAAATTACAATATCAAAAGCCACATGGGAATCCCTTACAATAATCTATAGGACAAAGCCTCCAATAACCACCCTGAACTGCCCTAGAAAAGACTATGGGCCTTTATTAAATAGACAATTTTCCACCGCCCGAGAAGGTTCAAGAAATCTAGCCATTAAGGCCGACTACCCTTAGCATTTAATTATTTTTCACTTTTATTACAAAAGGGTTAGCTTTTAAATATTTATAAAATATGAGATTAGGTAGCCCAACTTCTGGAAGCCATAAATTTTGAACCGTAGCTCCGATTGGCTATTATAACCACTTTTTGGAAAGGGGAGATCACGATCTACAATGGCTAACATGTGAACCGCCAGTCAGTCGTGGGTTTGACCATGATCCAGAGCATCTAAGGTCCTAAAAATTGAGCTCAAAGATTTCACACCCTAAAATCTCAACAGTAAATCCTTAATAACTTCGCCAATACATATGCTATGGCAATGAAACTCAACTAGCATGCTTATATGACTAAGATGATCCTTCACCTAAAAAATTAGAACATTTCGAGTTCAAATGGCCAACTTACTAAAAATAGCAAGTTTCCAAAAATAGCAACTTTGTACAAAATAGCCCTTATTGAATAGAAAACACATATTTTTGGGTGATGCAAGGTTGCCCTTACATCGAGGATGCTCCTGCATCAGACACCCAGGGTAATTTGAGAAGTGACCCTGTCACGTCTCAGGTGTGTAGAGGAAAACCAAGACGGTCAACCTCCTCCTTTGTCAGCCATGATGAATCTTCTACAGGTCGTCCTCTCCATTTGACCAGATACTCTTCATATGTCTTGTTCCTTGTGCTTCTGCCAACACGACTATCTATTATATCTTCAATCTCCTTGGTAGCTGAAGTAGTAGCTGGAATACTCCATTGTGATTTTGTGACCTCGCCTTCAACACCCCCTTCATGGTACTCTGTCAAATCTACAATGTTAAATACTGGTGAAATATTCAACTCAGTAGGCAATTCTACCTCATAAGCATTTCCTGAATCATGCTTCTTTAGTATCTTAAATGGCCAAAACTTCTTTATTTTCAACTTGTTATATGTACCAACTAGAAATCGCTCCTTCCACAAATAAACCATGACTTCATCCCCAACCTTAAATTCTTTATGCATCCTTCTCTCATCTGCCTTAGCTTTATACTATGCATTCATCTTGGTAATGTGCTTCCTCACCTCCTCATGGATGCTCTTCAAATGTTCTACAAAATCCTTAGCTTTAGCACTACTTATCTCTCCTTTGTCTATCTTCCTCAACCCTGAAGCATTTCAAGGACTACTTCCAAATACAATCTAGAATGGTGATTTACCAGTGCTCCTATTGACATAATTATTGTATACAAATTCTGCCTATGGTAAAATCAAATCCTAACCTGTTGGCTTATCTCCAACCAAACATCTCAGCAAATTCCCCAAACTCTTATTCACCACCTTTGTCTATCCATCAGTTTGTGGATGATGTGATGAGCTGAACTTCAAGTTTGTCTTCAACTTATTCCACAATGTGCACCAGAAATATCCAACAAACTTAGTGTCTCGATATGAAACTATACTCTTTGACAGACCATGTAGTCTCACCATTTCTTTGAAAAACAATTCAGCCACATGAATAGCATCATTAGTCTTCTTACAGGGAATGAAATGTGTCATCTTTGAAAACCTGTCAACCACCACAAAAATTGAATCATGTCCCCGTTGAGTCCTTGGTAAACCAAGAACAAATTCTATACTAATATCCTCCTAAGGCTTCTTTGGTACAGGTAATGGATGATACAATCCTGTATTCTACTTTGCTCCTTTTTCCTTTTGACATACTCTACAACTCTGTACAAACTTCTTGGCATCTTGCTGCAACTGTGGCCAATGATAATTCTTGCTAACCAGAGCAAGGGTTTTATCTCGACCAAAATGTCTAGCCAATCCTCCGCTATGCTTCTCCTTGATGAGATTCTCCCTCATAGAACTTCGTGGAATGCACAAATGGCTCCCTCTGAATAACATTCCATCCTGAATGATGAAGTCTAGCCACTTTGTTCTATCTAGAGTAATAGGTTTTGTACAAGCTTTTCAAGCTTCACCAAAATCAGGATCCTCTGGATATGAACTCTTGATTTCCTTGAACCCAACCACCTTGATCTGCATCTCTGTTAGCAAAATTTACCTTCTACTAAGAGCATCTGCAACTCTGTTAGACTTTCCACTCCTATGTTTCAAAACAAATGTGTAACTCTGCAAAAATTCAACCCATTTCAAATGTCTTTGATTCAACTTTCCTTGACTGTTCAAATATTGCAAAGCTTGATGATCAATATACAAAACAAAATCCTTAGGAAGTAGATAGTGTCTTCACTTCTTCAATGCTTGAATTATAGCATAAAATTTCTAATCATAAATAGAATATTTTCTCTTGGCATCATTTAACTTCTCACTGAAATATACAACAGGTTTACCTTCTTGGCTCAAATCAACTCCTATTCTAGTACCACTAGCATCACAGTCTACTTGAAACACCTTATTAAAATTAGGAAGTGCTAAAACAGGTTGTTTTGTAACTTTTTGTTTTAACAGTTCAAAACTCTTCTTAGCCCCTTTAGTCCACTTAAACTCTTTCCTATCCCCTCTCATTGTTTCAGTCAAGGGACCACAAATATTGCTAAAACTTCTGATAAATTTTTTGTAAAAGCTAGCCAAACCATGAAATGTTCTTACCTCAGTAGCACTCCTTGAAGTAGGCCATTCTAGGATAGCCCACACTTTCTCTGGTTCAATTTTTAGTCCTTCTGCTGAAACTACAAGTCCCAGATACACTAACTCCTTCACAAAACTGCACTTCTTCAAATTAATCAACAACTTTTCTTCCCTCAACTTCTCCAAAACCCTATGAATATGCATTATATGCTCCTCCAATGTCTTACTAAAGATTAGAATATCATCTAGGTAAGCAATGACAAGCTTACCCAGAAATTCTTTCAAGACCTCATTTATGAGCAGTGAAAGCGCTTGGTGCATTGGGTAGCCCAAAGGGCATGACCAACCACTCAAAAATTCCCTCATTTGTTTTGAAGCTAGTCTTCAATTCATCTCCTTCTCTGATATGAATCTGGTGATATCCAGTCTTCAGATCTACCTTTGAGAAGTACAGAGCTCCGCTCAAATAGTCCATAATACCATCCATCCGTGGCAATGGAAATTTTTACTTGATTGTAATCTTGTTGATAGCCCTAGAATCTGTGCACATCCTCCATTCTCCATTCTTCTTTGGTGCTAATACTGCTGGTATGACACATGGACTCAAGCTCTCACAAGTCAAACCCTTCTGTAGCAACTCTTGCACTTGTTTATTCAATTCTTCACTTTGTGCTGGTCTCATTCTGTGTGCTACCTTATTTGGAAAACTGGCTTCTGGGATCATGTCCATCTGACGACTAATCTTCCTTACTGGTGATAATCCATCAGGCACATTATCGGATACAATATCCTGAAACTCATTCAACAGATCTGCAACTTCTATAGGCACATCTTCTACTTCCTCTTTACTAGCTTTTGGAATTAAGGCAAACCACATATTCTCATGCTTCACACCCTCTAGAAATTTTCTTCCATCAACAAAAGTTATTCTTGCATTACTACATACCTTTTCTTATGTATTGTTCAATGGTTTTAGCTTATGTCGCACTCCATCCTTTGTCAGGGAATATGTATTTGCACGGCCATCATGTACAACATGCCTATCAAACTGCCATGGCCTTCCTAGCAACATATGACAAGCATCCATAGGTATGATATCACATAGTACCTCATCATAGTACCATCCAATCTTGAACTTTACTAGGCACTGTTCATTTACCATGACCTTGTGGTCATCCTGCACCTAGGCAATCTGGTATGGATGTGGGTGTTTCTACCTCTTGAACTTCAAATTTGTGACCATCTTTTCTGACACCAGATTGTTAGTACTTCCGCTATCAATAATCACATCACAACACTTATTCTCACACTTGTACCTAGTGCGAAACAAGCTCCTCCTTTGCTCAAGTTCTTTTTCACCACTCAGCAGGACTCTTCTATTAACTAGGAATTCTCCTCCTTCAACATCTTCCAAATGAGATGATTTTGCATATTCATCCACATGTACGACTCTAGCTTGGCCATCATTTCTCCTATCTTCCCTTCCTTGGCTTTGAGGACATTCATATGCCCTATGACCTTCTTCTCCATAGTGAAAACATGTTCCAGTGAAGCCTCCTCTTCCTGGTCTTTGTCCTCGTCCTCTTCCTCTTGATCTCTATTATTTTGATTGAAATTATTTCCCCTTTGACCTTGACTACTACTAGCCTCTTTCTTCTTTTTTTGATCTTCATTTCAGCCTCTATAAGATCATCCACCATATCTTCCACCACGACCTCTTTCCGCTTTGCCTTCTTTGAAACTTCTTGTTCAACTTTTTCTCTACCTTTAGGGCAAACTGGTAGGCCTCTTCAATACTATTCATTCAGATCAGGTTCAACTCCTCCTGAATGCTCAGCCTCAACCCATTAAGGTAACGGGAAACTTTCTCCTGGTCAGCTTCTGCAGGGCCTATTCTGATGAGGATTTGATAGAACTCCTCCGTATACTCCTGGACAAATTTCCCTGCTTGCTTCAAACCTTGCATTTTCTTTAGTAGATCGAGCTCATAATCAACAAGAATGAACTGTTACTTCAATTTATCCACCATCCGATCCCATCTTGTGATTTTCTCCTTTCCTCTTCTATTTCGCTCCAACTGAATCTCCTACCACCAGATCTTTGCATGACCCTTCAGTCGGGCCTTCGCAAATTTGACCCTATCAGGATCTTCAATATCTTCATACTCAAAATATTCTTCTATTTCATTGATCCAATCGATCAAATCTTTTGGGTCAAGATTTTCCAAAAATGTGGGAACATCAAGCTTAGGTCTTTTCTCGATCTTGGAAATGGCCCGGAAAAGCCTTTCCTCCTCTTGGTTCAGAATTTTGCCTTCCTGATCAAAATCTCCTTCTACTTCAGCTTCATCCTCACTTTCCTCTCTTATGGCAAGATTCATGCCTCTGCAAATCTCTTCCTGCAATGCTTGTACTTGTCTCTGGAGGGATCTAACCTCAGGTGGCACACCTCTGGCTCTTTCGCCACACTTCCTTCATGGAGGCATTTTTGTACTTATTGCTGAAACCCTAACCACGGTCCTGGTGCAAACTGCCTCACAGTCGGTGATCTGTCTACATGCTCAAGAACTTCTCGCTCTGATACCACTTGATGAAGGGGACTCCCCTTAATACCACAAATACATAATAGAAACAGAGAGAAACAATAGAAATTTGCAAGAACAAAAAATTGGCTTCTTATTGGCTCCACAAATGTGGAATTACAAACTTTAGAATTACAATATCAAAAGCCACATGGGCATCCCTTATAATAATCTGTAGGACAAAGCCTCCAATAACCACCCCAAACTGCACTAGAAAAGACTACGGGCCTTTCTTAAATAGGCAATTTTCCACCGCTCGAGAAGGTTCCAAAAATCTATCCATTAAGGCTGACTACCCTTAGCATTTAATTATTTTTCACTTTTATTCCAAAAGGGGTGGCTTTAAATATTTACAAAATATGAGATTAGGTAGCCCAACTTCCGGAAGCCATAAATTTTGAACCGTAGCTTTGATTGGCTATTATAACCACTTTCTAGAAAGGGGAGATTGCGATCTACAGTGGGTGAGACGCGAAGCGCAATTTAGGCGGGGGTTCAACCTCGATCTGGAGCCTCTAAGGTCCTAAAAATTGAGCTCAAAGGTTTCACACCCTAAAATCTCAACAGTAAATCCTTAATAACTTCACCAATACAGATGCTAATGCAGTGAAACTCAACTGGCATGCTTATATGACTAAGATGATCCTTCACCTAAAAAATTAGAACATTCCAAGTTCAAATGCCCAACTTACTAAAAATAGCAAGTTTCCAAAAAATAGCATCTTTGTACAAAATAGCCCTTATTGAATAGAAAACACATATTTTTGGGTGATGCGAGATTGCCCTTACACCCAGGATGCTCCTGCATTAGACACCCAGGGTAATTTGAGAAGTGACCCTGTCGCGTCTAAAGTGTGTAGAGGAAAACCAAGATGATCAACCTCCTCCTTTGTCAGCCATGATGAATCTTCTATAGGTTGTCCTCTCCATTTGACCAGATACTCTTCATATGTTTTGTTCCTTGTGCTTCTTCCAACATGACTATCTTGTATATCTTCAATCTCCTTGGTAGCTGAAGTAGTAGCTGGAATACTCCATTATACTTCTGTGACCTCGCCTTCGACACCCCCTTCATGGTACTCTGTCTGTGTGCATAAATGTTGTCACACTTCTATGAATCATTCCATTCAAGGTTTCTCAAGAATGAGGCCTCAAATATCGATCCATGGCTCTCTAGTCATGGATGTGTAAAAATGTAAAATGAAGGCCCTCATATTGACCTAGTTGTGTCTATTGCAAATACACCATGAAATGAGAGATTCAAATGCATAAAAATGAAATCTACTCTATATGATAACAATGCATATTAGTCTATGAAAGGAAATACAAATGCAAGATTAATCTATGAAAATAAACATGATTCTAATCTATATGAATAGCCATGAATGCAAGAAGTAATGAGACAAGAAGAGAGAAGTTGCAATATCCAAGCTTAAATGCACAAATGCTCCTCCAAAATTGCTCTCCAAACTTGCAACATAACAATACTAAAAACTCTAATATGAAAATAAGAAGGAGAGGTCTTCTTTTAAAGAAAAGTGAACGATTGAGATTAAGAGGCCAAAATCCCACCACTTAAAAAGGGGTGTTGAAAAAGGGATTTTTATTTAATTTTTAATTTAATTCATTTCATTTTTCAACAAATAAAGTGCTTTAAGTGGGGATTTTTATTTATTTAATTAAAAGAAGGGTTTTTCTTTCAACTAAATAAATTAGAAGAGTTTTATTTAATTAAATGGGGGAAATTGAATTTAATTAAATAAGAGGAATTTTATTTAATTAAAAGGGAGGTTAAATCTTTTAATTAAATAAGAGGAATTTTATTTAATTAAAAGGGAGATTAAATCT
>MU227309.1:119645-134755 GCA_018584345.1 Thuja plicata
TTATTAAAATTAGGAAGTGCTAAAACAGGTTGTTCTGTAACTTTTTGTTTTAACAGTTCAAAACTCTTCTCAGCCCCTTTAGTCCACTTAAACTCTTTCCTATCCCCTCTCATTGTTTCATTCAAGGAACCACAAATACTGCTAAAACTTCAGATAAAAATTTTGTAAACGCTAGCGAAATCATGAAATGATCTTACCTCAATAGCACTCCTTGGAGTAGGCCATTCTAGGATAGCCTGCACTTTCTCTGGTTCCATTTTCACTCCTTCTGCTGAAACTACAAATCCCAGATACACTAACTCCTTCTTCACAAAACTGCACTTCTTCAAATTAATCAACAATTTTTCTTCCGTCAACTTCTCCAAAACCCTACGAATATGCATTATATGTTCCTCTAATGTCTTACTAAAGATCATAATATCATCTAGGTAAACAATGACAAACTTACCTAGAAATTCTTTCAAGACCTTATTCATGAGTTGCATGAAAGTGCTTGGTGCATTGGTTAGCCCAAAGGGCATGACCAACCACTCAAAAAGTCCCTCCTTTATTTTGAAGGCAGTCTTCCATTCATCTCCTTCTCTAATCCAAATCTGGTGATATCCACTCTTTAGATCTATCTTTGAGAAGTACACAGCTCCACTCAAATAGTCCATAATATCATCCATCCGCGACAATGGAAATCTATACTTGATTGTGATCTTGTTGATAGCCTTAGAATCTGTGCACATCCTCCATTCTCCATTCTTCTTTGGTGCTAATACTATTAGTATGGGACATGGACTCAAGCTCTCACAAATCAAACCCTTCTGCAACAACTCTTGCACTTGTCTGTTTAATTCTTCACTTTCTGCTGGTGTCATTCTATGTGCTGCCTTATTTGGCAAACTGGCTCCTGGGATCAAGTCCATCTGATGACTGATCTTCCTTACTGGTGGTAATCCATCAGGCACATTATCAGATACAATATCTTGAAACTCATTCAATAGATCTGCAACTTCTATAGGCACATCTTCTACTTCCTCTTTACTAGCTTTTGAAATTAAGGCAAAACACATATTCTCATGCTTCATACCCTCTAGGAATTTTTTTCCATTAACAAAAGTTATTCTTGCATTACTACATACCTTTTCTTTTGTATTGTTCAATGGTTTCAGCTTATGTCGTACTCCATCCTTTTTTAGGGAATATTTATTTGCACGGCCATCATGTACAACATGCCTATCAAACTGCCATGGCCTTCCCAGCAACATATGACAAGCATCCATAGGTATGATATCACATAGTACCTCATCATAGTACCATCCAATCTTGAACTTTACTAGGAACTGTTCATTAACCATGACCTTGTGGTCATCTTGCACCCAGGAAATCTGGTATGGATGTGGGTGTTTCTGCCTCTTGGGTGTTTCAACTTTGTGACCATCTCTTCTAACACCAAATTGTCAGTACTTCTGTTATCAATAATCACATCACAACACTTATTCTCACACTTGCACCTAGTGCGAAACAAGATCCTCCTTTGCTTAGGTTGATTTTTACCACTCAGCATGACTCTTCTATTAACTAGGACTTCTACTCCTTCAACATCTTTAGAATGAGATGATTTTGCATCTTCATCCACATGTGTGACTCTAGCCTAGCTATCATTTCTCCTATCTGCCCTTCCTTGGCATTGAGGGCATTCATATGCCCTATGACCTTCTTCTCCATAGTGAAAACATATTCGACGGAAGCCTCCTCTTCCTGATCCTTGTCCTCGTCCTCTTCCTCTTTAATCTCTAGTATTTTGATTGAAATTATTTCCCCTCTGACCATGACTACTACTGGCCTCATCGTTCTTTTTCTTATCTTCATTTCAGCCTCCATAAGATCATCCAGCAAATCTTCCACCACGACGTCTTTCGCTTTACCTGCTTTCAAACTTCTTGTTCAACTTTTCCTTTACCTTTAGGGAAAACCAGTAGGCCTCTTCAATATTGTTCATTCAGATCAGGTTCAACTCCTCCTGAATGCTCAGCCTCAACCCATTAAGGTAACATGAAACTTTCTCCTTGTCAGCTTCTGCATGGCCTATTCTGATTAGTATTTGATAGAACTCCTCTGTATACTCCTAGATAGATTTCCTTGCTTGCTTCAAACCTTGCATTTCCTTCAGTAGATCAAGCTCATAATCAACAGGAATGAACTGTTGCTTCAATTTATCCACCATCCGATCCCATCTTGTGATTTTCTCCTTTCCTTTTCTATTTCACTCCAACTGAATCTCCTACCACCGGATCTTTGCATGACCCTTCAGTTGGGCCTTCACAAATTTGACCCTATGAGGATCCTTAATATCTTCATACTCAAAATATTCTTCTATTTCATTGATCCAATCGATCAACTCTTCTGGGTTAAGATTTCTAAAAAATGTGGGAACATCAAGCTTAGGTCTTTTCCCGATTCTTGAAATGGCCCGAAAAAGCCTTTCCTCTTGGTTCAAAATTTTGCCTTCCTGATCAAAATCTCCTTCTACTTCGGCTTCATCCTCACTTTCCTCTCTTACGGCAAGATTCATGCCTCTACAAATGTCTTCCTGCAATGCTTGTAGTTGTCTCTTGCAGGCTCTAACCTCAAGTGGCACACCTCCAGCTCTTCCGCCATGCTCCCTTCATGGAGGCATTTTTGTACTTATCGCTAAAACCCTAACCACGGTCTTGGTGCAAACTGCCTCACAGTTGGTGATTTTTCTACACACTCAGAAACTTCTCGCTCTGATACCACTTGATGAAGGGGACTCCCCTTAATACCACAAATACACAATAGAAACAAAGATAAACAATAGAAATTTGCAAGAACAGAAAATTGGCTTCTTATTGGCTCCACAAATATGAAATTACAAACTTCAGAATTACTATATCAAAAGCCACATGGGCATCCCTTACAATAATCTGTAGGACAAAGCCTCCAATAACCACCCCAAACTGCCCTAGAAAAGACTATGGGCCTTCCTTAAATAGGCAATTTTCCACTTCCCAAGAAGGTTCCATAAATCTAGCCATTAAGGTCGACTACCCTTAGCATTTAATTATTTTTCACTTTTATTCCAAAAGGGTCGGCTTTAAATATTTACAAAATATGAGATTAGGTAGCCCAACTTTCGGAAGCCATAACTTTTGAACCGTAGCTCCGATTGGCTATTATAACCACTTTCCAGAAAAAAAGGGAGATCACGATCTACAGTGGATGACACACAAAGCTCCAGTCAACCGAGGGTTCAACCTTGATTCGGAGCCTCTAAGGTCCTAAAAATTGAGCTCAAAGGTTTTGCACCCTAAAATCTCAACAGTAAATCCTTAATAACTTCGCCAATACAGATGCTATGGAAATGAAACTCAACTAGCATGCTTATATGACTAAGATGATCCTTTACTAAAAAAATTAGAACATTCTGAGTTCAAATGGCCAACTTACTAAAAATAGCAAGTTTCCAAAATTAACAGCTTTGTACAAAATTGCCCTTATTGAATAGAAAACACATATTTTTGGGTGATGCAAGATTGCCCTTACACCCAGGATGCTCCTACATCAGCTTTTCCAAAGGGCTACATGAATTTTAGGACACCAATAGATATCATGCCATGAATTGGATGAATTTGAATTGTGCCTCTTGGAATGTCAAGGGGGTTAGAATCCTCAGACAAGAAATATATAGTTAAAATATTCCTCAATATGAATAGAAACATCGACATTTTACTTCTACATGAGATCAAAATTGTCCAATTAAACTTATAAATCAATTTGAGATGCATCTGGAGAGATTCTATATTTTTTCACTATAAAACATAGTAGAGGTAAAGGGGATGCTGCCATTTTTGTAGGAGGCATATGGAAGAATGTTTTTTTCTAGATGGGGAGCCTCTCCTTTTAACAAGGCAGTGTGGGTTATTCTGAAGTATAAGAAAATGGAGGTTGGTGTTTGTTCAGTTTATGCCCCCAATGATTATAGGGAGAGGGTGGATCTTTGGAAGTGTTTGTTTTAAACAGAGGATATTTGATAGATTGTTAGAGGTGATTATAATATGATTGACGGACCTCAAGGAAATCTTGGAGGAATTAAATTTGAATGGAAAGGGGAAGAAATGATTTTTTGGTATAGGATGTTGAATAAGAACAACCTCTGTGAACCCTTGGCTGGAAACAAGCATAAAACCTTGGCATATGGTTTACTTGGCTCAATTTCTAACAGGGGAATATGAGGATTTATATCACACTTGAGATATTTTATGCCAATAAGGATTCCCTTAACTTTAAGAAGGATGAGGGGGTGCATGCATAAAATTCATTCCTTATACCTTATTTGGCCACCATCCCATTTTGGCCAAGATTTCAACCAAGGATTGTGCCTCAGCTCCGAGATCCAACAAATATACTTTTTCTCTAAATGCTAAACTACTGGATACTGAGGAATTTTTAAATGCAATGTACCCTATCATAAAATTTAATTCTTGGATTACTAATTGTTATGCCCTGCATCCCCGTCCCTATATTTTGTGTGCAAAATGTTGGGTCCCCTTTTTTTTTTTTGTTGTTTTGTTTTTGCTTGTGGTTCTTGCCTTGTCATTCTCCTTTTGTTTTCTTTCTCCGAGGTTTTCTTCCCTACTGTCATGTTTTGTTTTGTTGGTTTCTCATGCCTCTGGGACCCTGGTCCCAGAGTTTGTCATCCTTTGTTGGGAGCCAGACTCTAGACTCTGGGATTCTTCACCACGATGTTCTCTTTCCCTAAGGTGATATCGTCGCAGGGAAACCCTGGGCCCGGGGTCCAGAGGTTTGTCTGTCCGGAGATTTCTGGAAGGAGGTGGATTGCTTTTTTTACCATGGGTATAAATAGAGGTTATCTGTCATTTTCACATTTATTGTGATTAAAACACAAAAGCACTCAGAGTGATTTCAGAGCGTTTTGCAAAGAGTTAACGATAATCAGTGCTAAATACTTCCATCCTTTTCGAGCGATTGTGAGTGCTTCGTAGTGGTGGGTTGTGATCATTTGGTAGTTGTAGTTGTTGCAAAGCTTCTGTGGTGACTTCTTTCCTTCTCCTTTCAGCATTCTCAGGTTGGTGCCTCTTTTCCCGTTGGTTTTCTGCCTATCTGGTGTGTTTTCTCTCCATTTTTGTTGTCTTTGCTTCCTTCAATTTTGTCTGTTTTGTCTCTTTCTAGTTTTTCCGCCCATTGGTGGTTCGGCCCTACCAGAGGGTTGTCCACCCTCTGTGCAGGTGTGGTTAGCTTGTAAATAGTGTAGAAAGCTGTATATATTTCATGCTTTGCCTGGTTTCCCACAGATGTCATTCTGCGGTGTATATATGTATATTTTAGTATATTTATTATATATCCCTCTGTTCCCATGTATATATCCCTCATCTCTAATATATATCTTATGTATATCCTTCCAAATAGTTTAGCAAGCTAGCCAAGTTGCTTGTGTCACTGGTTTTCTACCCATAAGGTCATTTCGAGCAGAACACCATCTGTTTGAAACTCGGCTCTCGACTGGTTTCAGACAAGCAATTTTCTCTCTCCTCTGTAAAACCAACCTGGCCCTCATTTATGTCCCATGCATGTATTTAAAAATATCCAAGTGGCCTTCACCTTTCGCGCATTCGAATAGTTGGCTCCGCCGTCATCGCCATAACTCCAATTTATTACCTACCCATGTGGCGCCCACGTGGGCCTGACGGTTTGCCTTCTTGCACATCTTCACCAACAGTTACTTCTTCGGGCTCCAGGTCTCCTACCATCATCCATCCCCTGTCCTTACCAAATGTGATAAAATTCCTGGACATGGATGTTCAATCAAAATCTGAAGTTCATGATATGTGTGTGCTTTTCAGTTTTTTTTTAATGAAACTAACTTTTCAGGAAAAGCAGACATCACGGTGGTAAGATTTCTGGACCCCAGAGTATTTATTTGTTAATGCATTCTAATGGTCGCTTTGCCTTGCAGGTTTCCAGACTACACTTCCAAACATGTCTGAAGCATCTATGTCCTCACCACCTGGAAGTCCATAGCTACCTTCCATGATGGCTACCAGAGCGGCTGTTAAATCCAAAATAGAAAGGGCCCTGGAGAAGTTGCCCCTAACCATGAAGTTTGTGTAGGACAGTGTTATCATGGGCTCAAAGATCGAGTCTAAGGTTAAACTCATTACCGACACTAGCGTCGGGACATGGCCCGAGATGTAGGCCTTAGTGAAAATGATGTACATCCAGCGACAGGCTGGAGATCAGCTGGCCATCAATGTCGAGGACTCCAAGGTTCTTAAGGCGGCTTGTTTACTGTGCTTTGTAAAATCTCCGGAGCTTATTCAGACAATGGCCACCAATTACAACTCTTATGTCTGGGCTGTTATGCTCGTAGCCACAGAACCCACCGGGTACCCTACTCCTCTGGTATCCCTCGACCCTGACACATTCTAGGTGGGTCTGGAGATCCCTCAATTTGACAAACTTTCTATGGTTACAAGGTCAAATGCCTTGGCCCAATTTACGCAGTTGGAGGAGGTCGCCCAGATATATATGAACAATCACTGGCTCAAGGTCCCGAAGAGGGACCCTAAGAGGATGAAGATAGAAATTCCCAGGTCTGAGTTCAAAGAGAGCATTCAGATGGGAATGATAGCATTGTCTTGGGTCTTTGGGCAACCCTCTGTCTAGGAATTCACTCCATGGATGTATTACTTCCTCCTTAACATCTCCACCAAAGGAGGTTACTTCGACTGGGCAGCTATAATTTTGAACCACGTCGACTCCCAGTTCCTCCAGCTAGCCAGAAAAAAGAAATTTTACATGACTTCTTATGTTTTCTGGGCCTTGGCGTAGCAGAGGCCCAACGCCCATGGGCTACTTACATATGGCGTGCTGGGAATTGGCCCAGGACAAAAGGCACCGTGGGACCATTTCCTGCAGGTTCAATGGGAGGCCAGCTTCCCAAGTTTTTGTTGAGTAAATGATGTGTTCGTTTACTATCACCTACTCACACCCACCCAGGATGCAGGATACCGCCTATCCATAGAGGTGATGAATTTGGTCCAGAGCTATGGACATTATTACATCCAATTCTAACAACACACTTATATTAGGGTCACCAGCTTCTCCAAGAAACCGTACTTGTTGCCCAAACATTGTGGGGACAAGATCGTTCTCTTGGAATACTGCAGGCAGATAATAGAGTTGCATGCACTCTTTGCCTTAAAGAAGGTAACCAATATTCCATTCCCAATCACTTGTGGGAACTACTCATGCAGTCTGGTCACCGCAAAAGAGGCATATAACGAGCTTAAAAGATACAACCTGGAAGAATTCTACTTGACACAGAAAAATTTTGATCCACATAACAAGATTGCAGTGGCACTTCCCCGGGGTTCAGAGCCTCATCACTATCATATGGAAGATTTTTGGGAAGATTGCCAGGACGACATGGAGGTGCAGAGCCAGCACTATATCAGGATGATGGCAGACATGATGGAAAGGTTGAAACTCTAGAGATTTACAGAGAACTTCTCAGATGCTAGCCCCACGATCGATCCCTAGTACAAAGAAAAGGGGATCGATACAATGGCCCTCCCATCGGTAACTTGGGATGCCTAGGAAGGGCCAAAAATTGAGGACTTCACCCGACAGCTGGTCGAGCGAAGCCATGCATACTTCAAGACGGTGTGCCCCGGGAGCGCCTGCCGAGCAGCCCAACCAGTACAACTTCTTCACAGGGAGTGGATAAAAGAAAAGGAATAGATACAACTCCTCCTATGCAAGAAGTCCCCATAAAAGAAAAAATAAAGCAGTCAGTGGCAGCCTCCCAAAAAATGAGGGAGAATTTAATCACACGACTGGCCACTCTAGTACTCATGGCTGGGCCAATTCATCCCCCTTCCTCCCCATCATTGGCAGCCTTAATGGTAAAGGAAACGGGGGTAGATCCAATGGAACAAGCAGCAATAAGGGATGCGGGGCCACCCTTAGTTACCCAAAGAAAGAAGAGGCTTAACCAAAAGCCTAAGACAGAGCTGGAGTTGGGTACGCCCCAGACCCCACAAGTAGAGATCCTCTCTTCCAATTCCCCGAAGCTGGAAAGAGAAACAGAGCCTGCCAAAGTCCCAGCCAGTCCTTCCTCGCAGGAGGAATTTGATGATGTCTTTGCAACCAACAAGTTTGGGAACCTGCAGGGGGACACCAAACAAACAGAAGCAGAAGTCCCAGCCCAAGATGAGGTTGTGGAACAACAGCTTGCATAGGAGCGGGAAGAGTAGATAGAAGAGGAAAGGGAAGTAGAGCCGGAGATCCCCTCCAAGGCTCTGAAGATGCAAAATCTGGGGGTGGACCAACAAAGACAGAATGAACAAACGACATCTGCTGGGGGAATCGGACCTACAGGAATAATCATAACCCTAGCCACCATGTTCCAAGTGCCACTCCCAGGAGTGACCTTTGGGCAAGTAATTACCGCAGCCTAGACTTTAAATCTCGGCCCAGTACCTCCACTATTACCAAAGGATGTGCCGACAGAAAAGGAAACCCCGGCGACAGATGTCGAGCAACAAGAGGAGCAACACGAAGAGGAAATCGCTGAAGAAGCCCACAAAAGTCCAGACAAAGAAATAGATACAAAGGACAAGGCTAAGGAGATGGATGTCACTGGGGAGGATATTACCGATAAAGAAGAGGACACAGGCAAAGGGGCCGATGAGGCCCGCACCACCGAGGAAGAACAGTCGCAGGGCACCGGGGAAGAACCAAGAGAACAAACTTTGGCAAATAAGCCACCCCTACCACCTCAGTGGTTAGTGGAGAGAAAGAAAAGAAAGGCTCCATCCACTCTCGAAAATCCTCTCTCCCTGGCCGAAATGATGGCTCAGGTCCAGGCCCCACCAAAGGCCAAGAACGCCCGGACGGTTCATACTCTTCGAACCGGGCCGGCGGAGAAACAGTCACCATTGTGGCGACACCTCCCCCAGACATCGATGAAGAAACCACAGAGCCCGGAGATTATAACATTGTGGAGTTATGACTGGGGAAGAGGGGAAAATAGGGCAAGGTGGACCTACTGAAGGAGGCAGCTAGGGCAATGGAGGCCCATTATGAAAAAGAGGCCCAAAGGCTCAAAATAGAAAAGGAGAAAAATGCAAACCTTATGGGGTTTCTTACTGAGTTGGCCCAACCTATCAATGTCGCCCCTCCGGGGGCTTCCACATCTAAAGATCCACTACCACAAAGTGACATAGACTCCCTGCGAACAATGAAGAAGAAGGCCCAGGCGGTCGACGAATGGGTTGCTATGCAAATAGGAAACACCTGGCATTTCCTGGTATCCACCCTCCTAGACTTATATGTAGCCCGACATGTTCTACACCAAGAAAAGAACCTCATTGACCTATGGGAGGGTGATATTGAAAATTATCAAGCATGGAAGGTAGAGCTTGAATAACTCCTCGGCCTGGGAGAGGAAATGGTTTCTGAATCCAGAATTCTGGAGGATGAATCATTTGATTTCGTGAGAACCCAACACTCCAGACTTGACCTCACATTAGAGGTAACCAAGCAACTAGTGGGGACTCTATAGGAGAAGGTCAATGCAGTGAAATATTCTTTCAATTTATACAAGTCTTTTGTAACAAAGACTTCCGGGGCTGACCCCCTCAGTACAGATACGTGCACGCTAGAGGATTCATTTTTGGAGAGTTTTGATGAAATGATGAAGTCCTGATATCAGTCCCTGGAGGGAATAGATGGTGCTCAAATGATGAGATTAACTCGTATGGTGCTTAGTGGCCACGATGTGGAAAAAATGGCCGATGAATTTAAAGAGAATGTTCCAGACCTGGGGGAACAAATTGAGGTGGCTAAGTATCGAAGGGCCAGCCTAAAGGATATCAATGAAGATGGCATCTCCTGCCTCCTCTAGGCCTTCAATGATAATAAACAACCATAAGTTTTCTTCGGAGGCCAGAGAAAACCCAAACATTAGGTATTCTTTATTCTTTTAGAACGTAAGTTCCCAAATCCTGGAGTCTCGGATCCCAAATTTTGTATTCTTTCAAGTGATCCATGTCCCGGTCCCCGAGGCCGACCGGTCACTTTCAGAAGTGGTTAATAAAGGCTTTCAGAGGGTGGTTGGCTACATTAAGGGGGCGTTGACTCAATGGTTGGTTTTCTGACAAGATGATCTTATCGAGATGCCATTTTAGAGGCACACCTGGCACATTGGAGATAGGGCACCGCATTTCCCATTTATGAGGCATGTAGCCTTGATCCCCAGGGATCTATTTTCTTTCTTCTCCTTCCTGGCTCTCTTCTCGAGGCTGATTCTTCTACTATATATTCTTGTCTCATTCTCCTGGCATGTCAGGCCTATTCCATCTCAAGGTCTTTTGTAGGGTGGCGCAGGTAGTACCGGCCTCTAGATATTGTATTTTATTAAAACATGATGTAAAATAGGGTTAGGGTTAGGGTTAGGGTTAGGGTTAGGGTTAGAAGAGAATGTGTATAACTAGTAAGACTGACCCATTTCCAAGGGTCGGCAAAATTGATGATTTTGCTGTCCATAGTAATAGAAAGATGATTTTTCATTTTAGTTGTAGAGCTCAATGCTCCATTGTTGCATTTTCAATAGTTAAATGCTCCCCTAGAGCCACCATTGTATCACACACCAGTGCTTGCTGGAAGAAACATTAATGAAGAAGGGAGAATTCTTTGCAATGATGTTGTTGATGTTCAAACTCCTGAGTTAATGGTATTTTATGTTTCATGTTCTTTATGTCTTCTGCTTTGTCGTGTCAAGTAGATTAACGACCTCTTTTCCCTTCTACTGATAAAATACTAGCTGATGATTGTGTATTTATTCAGTATTTAGTATAGTATATCAGAGCATTATTGATGTCTTGAATGTTTAAGCATAACTATAGTTAGATGAAGTACTTCTAACCCTGCAGGATCTTTTTCATTTTATTTGCTAAGTGTAGAATGCTAGGAGAAACCTCACTCGTTGAATCTCCGGAGAGAATGAGTTGAAGAAACCAGCTATCCCCCTTGAAAACAGTCACTTCTCCCAACCGAGCTCTACACCGTCGTGACCTGACACCCAAGTGCTTGAAGGCCCAGGGAATCTAACTTCCCTGGATAAAATTTGCAGGCAGAGTTGGTCGGTACCCCCGGTACCCGGTGACAACTTATGACTGTTGGCAGACCCGGTCAACAAAACCTCGTCAACACTAATCACACGTGTATTGTGAATATCTGGGTTCAAACACTAATAGCTATAAAAATCTTTTCCAAGTGGTGGGGAGAAAGAGGGCCAAGGATGCTAGGAAATAGGAAAATGAACTACATGATAGCTTGATAGCAGTGGAGGATTGTATCTAGAAAGATCCTTGTAAACAAGTTTCTATTGAGGCCTTTTCTCAAGCAAAAAACTCTCTAAGAAGGATTCAAAATATTAAGATACATGGTGCCAAGGTTAGAGCTAGAATGATTTGGCTCAACCATGAGGATAAAGGATCTAAATATTTCTTTTAGTTGTTGAAAATTAAAGAGGTTAAGGAGAAAATTAGCATTATTTGGGAAGGAGGAGCCATTATTATAGATCAACAATAGATACTAAAGGTCTTTGTTCAATTTTATAGAGGTTTGTTTACATTAGAGGATAATAGAACTACCAAGGGAGGGGATAGAGGGAAGATCAAGGGCATTCTAAAAAAAATCAGTGATTAAGATGTTGATATTCTAGAAAGAGAGGTCATAGTTGATGAACTTAACTAGACTATAAGGACCTTGAGTAATGACAAGGCACCTAACCCAGCTACCTAGGGAGTACGCAAGAGCAATTTGAAATAGATTGGAGAGGAGCTCTAACAAGTATTTGGTTAATCTATAAAAATGGAACATTAGGTAGACAGATCAATATTGGGCTCATTAAGGTGATCCCCAAAGAATTGGAGACCAATTATACTACTAAATAAAGAATTGGAGACCACTTACACTACTAAATCTCTCCTACAAAATAATGGGTAAAATACATGTGAAGAGGCTGAAGAATATTCTCCCAAAATTGATCAATCCTACCCAAATTGGTTTTGTCAAGGGGAGGTACATTTTGGAAAACTTACTTACATGTTGGGAAGCCATGAGTTGGGCCAAAGATTCTGAGCATCCAGTTAGTATACTATTAATATACTATGAAAAGGCATATGACATGACTACAAAGGAGTTCACCGTCATGATGATGGAGAGTCTAGGCTTTCTAAATTCATTTCAACAAATGTTGAGGTTTTTAATGAGAGATGCTAGTGCAAGAGCTGAAGTTGATGGATGTGAATCTGATTATATTTTCTTATCTAGATCAATCAGGAAGGATTTCCCATTATGCCAACCTTATTTGTAATTTTGATAGATACACTCTATTACTTGCTGAGAGATAACTCTATCTCTCCTAGGGTGCATGGAATTACCCTTCCCAATGGAGAATAACTCACAACTTTCCAGTTTGTTGATGTGTATGTAAAATACCTTCACAAGAAATTAGATCAATCAAACATCAATTTGAAAGCTAAAGATATATTCTAATTAACAATGTGAATTGAAAAATTAAAAGAATCTCATGGTTCTCTAACTAGAAGGACTAAAAGAGAGCTCTTAGCTGTAAAAAATCCTAAAGTGACAACTCCTAGAATGAGAGCATGAAAAGTTTGATGAAATGATGGATCTAAGATGCAAATGTATGCAAATTAAGCTTTTAACCTATTTTAAATGCTCAAATATACTCAAAACATGGATTAATTTTGCTATTATGATGAGTTATGCATGAAATCAACCTTGCCTCCAAAGATAGTGGATGCAAATTGACTATAATGTGGATTCTATATGAAAGTGGATCCTTTTTCTCTAATTGTGCATCCTATTTATATGATTTCCCAAGGGGTAGGGAGTGAGTTTGATTTTAGTTGAGATAACCATGATTAGACCTAAGGTTGAGTTGTGTTTGTTCACTAGTACAAAAACAGCAATATATGACCAAATAAACTACCAAAAATTGTAGATAAATTATTGCCGGTCATTTATCTCGTGACCAAATTTATGACTAAACTATTTTAGTCATTTATTTGGTCATATATTTAGTCATTTATTTGGTCATTTGGTAGTTTATCTGATCATTTATTTGGTCATTTGGTCATTTATTTGGTCATTTGGTAGTTTATTTGGTCATTTATTGGTCATTTGGTAGTTTATTTAGTCATTTATTTGGTTGTTTATTTGGTCATATATTTAGTCATGTATTTGGTTGTTTATTTGGTCATTTATTTGGTCGTTTATTTGGTTGTTTATTTGGTCATATATTTAGTCATTAATTTAGTCATATTAGGGCACGATAGAATCGAACCATCATTCTCCTACTTGTAAAGTAGGTGCTCTTCTATTGAGCTAGTACCCTTTAAATAATAATCATACCATGTTTACTAGTATTTTCCACTAAACATGATTTCAAGTTTTTCCATCTATAGTTCAAGGGTAGAAAAGCTTAAGGGGAGGATGACTAGTGATACTTTAAACTTAATGGTGAAGTTATTCAATGTGCAATATAAGAATGAAGTGAATGAKGCCATTGGAAAATAYATTACATGTGGTGTGTTCCCCTTATGCCCACAAMATTTKCCCATTTCCCCCTCTGYTGTTATGATATGCCTTTAAAAGACCTCTTTTGTGTGTGCATTTGCATTATTCATTTGCATAKYTGTTGGCATTATATCTTGGTCTATGTTCAAGGTTTGTTTGTTGGGTGAGGAGATATGAGATGGGCAATAATTTTTATCATTTTGATGAGAAAGGTAAGATGAGCCTGTATCTTTTCTCTTTTAAACACCTTCGTCATTGTTAGCTAATGGTCTAAATTCACCCTGAGGAGACTCTTCAACCATTTTTTGAGTCTCAATTATATCACTTGACAAGTGCCTTGCATGATTAGATAACGAGGTTTGTGTGTATGGCTTGATTTTGGACAATGGCACAATGGCATTTTGATTTTGAAATTGATTTTCATTTTTCACTTGCTGCAGTGCCAGATCATCCACACTTATATCACTCACCCCACCCCATCGTCTCAAGACCACTTTTTCAACTGTGTTATAATTTCCACTCTCAGATAACAGGGTCCTTTGGCTTTCTATCATTCCATTTTTTTTCATACCCTCGGTTTTAGATCCTCTGACCTCCTTTTGTTTTCTTTCAAATAGATGCATGGCATATTGGACACTCAGTCTTTTGATAGACTCAAGCTTTTGAGTAGGCTCTGGTACATTACTACTACCACAATTACTCTGAGCATCATCACAATCACTACTCAATTCCTTATTTGAACCGGTAACTGTATCCTAAAACTAGTTAATGCTCTTAATCACTACAGAATTAGATCGGTGTGATCCTACTCTCCCATTCTGAACTTGTCTCACTGGAGAAGATGACCGTCTTCTTTGAGGAGACCTGACTGAATGCCTATATTTATCGGCATAATATTTATTAGCCATGACTGATCCCTGTTGTTCAATTTCAAAGGAAGCTATATTTATGGATTTAGAACTTGCATTAGCAGTGAGATTGTCAAATCTAGAATACACATCAGGCTTTACAAGGGAATTGTCAGTAATTGATGATTTTTCCAAAGCACTGCTATTGTTGGAATTCAAGTTAGAAACCCCAATTTGGGAAGAGGAATTACTCCCTTCCTGATTACAACCAAAGACTGGGAAGTTAGAGAGATTTAATGTAGATTGATCCTTCGGTGAATTCAGAGGGGTGATAGAAACTTGATTCTCATTTAATATTTTTACCAATTTGCTTTGTGTTTGAAACTGAAATAGCAGAGTCCAATGACCTGTAATATGCTTCTTCTGGAAAATATGTTAGAGTCAAATTTGAAGACTTTTGAGATGTAATACCACTTTGTACATGATCCAAATCCTCATCTCTTCCTACCATGTCTCTAAATTCCCCTTGAGCATCAGGTTCTTTGTTATTTTTTGGGGAGAGAAATGGTATGAAGTTGCCACATAATCTATTTCTCAATACAACTGAACTTGGAAAGATGG
>MU227309.1:141612-151896 GCA_018584345.1 Thuja plicata
CCCGCCTTCCTCTGTCGTAAATGCTTTTGTCTTAAGTTTTAATATAAGACATTAATAATATTTTTTATTTTTATTTTTAATATTAACATAATAACTTAAAATATTTAAGACAAAATTTTCAATTCGTGTTTAAAATATGTCTTAAAATACTACTTTATGTAGTCATGAATTTTAAATTTTAATTTGATATATTTAAACTAATAATTTATGTTTTAAGGACAAAATGTTAATTTTGTCCTAAATATCTTAAGCTTTCAAAATAATTTTAAACACTTATATATTAATTATATGCACCTCCATAATTTTAATTGAAAAATGTTATTTATACTGATGCAGAGCATCCCACAACCAATAAGTCAAAACACCTTTCCAAAACGACAAAACAATGATTTCCAAAAGAGGTTCCAAAACCAATATCTCAAGACAACTTAGGTTTGTAATCACTTTCACTAAAAACTAATTATTTAGTCATTTATTTAGTCATTTTAGTTGTGATTTTACCTGATGACCAAATTGGTCATTTATTTAGTCATTTGTATTTGTAGAACATGATCAGTTTTAGTCACGTGACTAAAATTTTTAGTCATGTGACTAAAAAAATGGTAGAACATGATCAGTTTTAGTCACGTGACTAAATTTTTTAATCACGTGACTAAAATTTTTAGTCACCTGGTCATTTATTTGTCAAATTATACTAGTGGTTGAGGAGTCTCCCTTGGAGTGACACGATTAATTCTCTCAAAATGAATGGTCAAGATAACAAATCTTTGAGTGATCCATGTGCACATAAAACTCCTCTCCCATTGGTTGAATTGCTTTTAGTCCTATTATGGTTGGTGAGGGATTTATAGATTAATTAATTTAAACAATTAATTAAATTAGCCATGTATGCAAATTGAAGGGGCTAGATTTAATGAATTAAATGAGCTATATAATTAATTGATTTATTCACATACATAGTCATTTAATTTTCTGATTTAATTAATCCAATAATGACTTGTATTTAATTAAGTGTTATCGTTGGCTTAGCTAGACCAATTTTAGGTGTATACAAATGCCCCTCTTTGAATAGACGTGCAAAGCGTGTTGGTTCAAAGAATGTCTGATGTTCAATTTTTGATGTCTGATTTGATGCCTGATGTAGATTTGATTGACTCGATGATGTGATGTTGAACTGATACTGATAAAATCTTGGTGTGAATCCCTATTTCAATTTTGAATGATTTTGATGCCCCAATGATGATTTTGAATTTCTAACATTCAATGTCCCAACTTTTTAAAAATTGCCCCAATCGTAATAATTTTGTGTTTTGATAGTCGTATGCCCCCTCAAGAAATAAATTGAAATGATTTTGTGCAATTTGGATGATTTTTAGAATTTTTGTCATTTGTCTAAGTTTTAGTGAAAATTTTATTTTCGATTTGTTTCCTGATATGAAAATTGTATCCAATTGATTCATTGGCCAAACATTTGATTAAAAAGGCTCATTTGGTAATAAAATGGGGAAAAATAACCCATTAAAAGTCAAAATGGGCATATATAAGTTCAAAAGTAACTTTTTCCATTTCATTTGTACACTCCCATTTCTCATTTTTCCTTTGAGAAAATTTTTACCCTCTTTACAAAAACTATGGTAGTCCACATTTAGGAGCACCTATTTGAGCCAGGAAAGAGAATTGAATGTCCAGAAGCATATGGATCCCCTATATGTCTCAATTAACCACTTTGTCTTTTTAATTTTGATCAAATAGCTAATTGTTTTAGTTTAGGCACCAAGTTTTTAGGTTTTTAGCTATTTTCATGTTGTTTTAGCACCCTTGCTAGGCATTTTAGCACTTATGAAAGGTGTTAGAGCACCTATGCAAGCCATTTTAGCGCCCACACTAGGGTTTGCACAGTGTGTTTGTGCGTTGGTACCTAATGTTTGAGTGCTTTTGCATAAATAGTATATTTTGCATCATGAAATGCCACTAGCGCATAGACTTTTAGCGTCTATGCACTAAAAGAGCGCTTATGAAGGTTTTGAGCACCTAGACAAGGTGTTTGAGCGCCTATGCCATGTGTTTGTGCGCCTAGACAAAACAACGTCCATGCATAAATTTTTCATTTTGATAGTTTTGCCTAAGCATTTCACCTTCTTTGATTGTTTTGATTTGACTGATGTATATTGATGATGTTTTTGCTGATGTTTGATGTTGTTTTTAGATCAAGTAGTGTGATGTCATTCGTGGTCATTTGAATGGTGTTGTTTTAATATCAATCGTGATAGGTCAATAAGTTGATGTTGATATGATGATGTTTTTCTCTCAAGATATAAAGAGAGATGAAAAGTCAATTTTCTCAAGATGACAGTAAATGATAGGTTGATTGACACTAGATGATCAATTGATGATGTTGACTGATTTAATGTGTTTGATTTAAAACTCATTTTCTTTCAATAAATTGAACGTTAGGGGGCTTTATTCATGATAATTTGACATGATTCATGATTTGAGTCCACATGATAGGCATGTTATTGGTCAATGTGGTTTATAGTTTCTTTTTAACATGCCCTAGTTCAGGGTGGATAGGGTTTTGCTCACAGCTTTAGTTGAGCGGTGGCATTCAGATCATAACACTTTCCATCTCCCGGTGGATGAGATGATGACCACTCTAGAGGACATGTATCATATATTGAGGATTCCAATAATGGGAGAGACTATTTATTATGATTAGGTCTATGATGGGCCTGCATGTAGATGTGTGTTTGGTGATCAGACTATCCAGTGGTGTCAAATGAGATAGACATACGATCCATTACCCTCAATTTTGGCTAGTTTGATTGCAGGATTCTTGTTGACAAACAAACGAGGTAAGGGATTCATTATTTGGGGATGCATAGTTGAGGACATGATTGCATGGCCATGTAAATTTTCATGGGGTTCTTCTGTCCTTGCACACTTATATCATGATTTACACCATTTTGTATATCGATATAGTAAAAAAAATTTAGTTGGTGCGGTGTTACTATAGATTTAGGCTTGGGAGAATCTCCCTATTATGATACCTATTGTGGATAGGATTTGTCCTCGTGGTTTTTCTTATATCTATGCTTATAGAGGATTCCTTGTCCAGCCTAGGTTGGGAAAATTAGAGTATTGGAGATGCATGCTTGATGATATGGATGAGGTCTGTTGGAGACCTTACATTAGATGTGAACATTGGGTCGAGGATGATGATGAGGTTCCATTTTTTTTTATGCCTCATTGGTTGATTGGCTACAACGAAAACTTTAGTGGTGATTATTCGCCAATTAGCGAATGTCGCATATCGGCGAGCGGGGAATTGGCAATTTTTTTTCATATATTAGGTTGACCCTATCGCCTGACAATTATTAATATTGGGACCAATGTCCGGGCCCATCGCCCATTGCTTTATTTAATTTTCTACTTTTCTTAGACATCATCGCCAATGGAATCTAATTTTTGGTCCCCATAAATTTTAAAAATTTACCTATAATTTATACGCGACCCAAATGGACGACCTATATTCGCCAATATTTTTATACATTTATATTTATAGGCCGCCCCAAAATTTGCTTGGCATTTTGCGGATGTGTGTCTCAACCTGACCCGAATTTGCCAACTTTATTAATCATACCTTCATTTTGGACAACCCATAAACGCCTCGCAAATAACAAAAGACGTGTTAAAATTACGTGGGCTTCACCAAATTTGTATACTTTGACCTAATACCTCCTATCAAATTCCCCAAATAAGGATAGTATAAAAAGATTTGATCAATATCAAAGTTTCAAACTGTTGATTGCAACTGCATACTGCATTGGCGAGTAGTGACTACAATTTAATTTGAGGCAAACGTAAGTGATACTTATTCTGTGAATCTTTAATTTTGAGTTCATTATTATTTAGTGGTAACCAGTTAGTGAACACTAGTGACCAAGGAGACCTCAGACATGATTTTAGGGTCAATAAATCCATAATTATATTTATATATATTATAGTCTATTGCCACTTCTTCAACAATTTAATTTATTTTTTGCAGTGGAAGTCGTGGAGGATGGAGATGTCGAACAAAAATAAGGGTAAGGCTCTTGCAAGTGGGGAAAGCCAAGAGAGGCTAGCAAAATGCAGAACCTTATCATCGTACTTTGGTCATGGTGTTGGAAATGTTTGTGTCCAAAATTGGGAAGCTACTTCATCACAAGTAGATTTTGAAGATTCACAACCTGAAGCTACACGACATATTGAAGAAGTAGGTGAACCTGATATCTCAAATCATGATGAACTTGAAGAGGATTTTTAGTTAAATACCCAGAGTAGCCATAATGATATAATCGACTTGGATGAGACTGAGAATATCAGAGATGATGATGGTGTAGGGAAAAAGAAAAGAAAAAACAATTCAAAAAATGATCAGAAGTGGGAGTTGTCGAGGAATTTTCAAATAGAATGGGTGTCAACGTAGCCATTCATTGAACTAGTAGACAATCCAATTGAAGGTCAGCCTCCGGTAGAATGCAGATGTAAGATTTGCACCAAGATAAATAAGAAGGAAAAGAGGTTGCAGTTAAAAATTGACACCATAGAGAAGCATATGGGTAAAGTTTACGAAAAGAAAACCATAGCTGGAGTTAAAAAATTAGTGATAAGATGGAAAACAAAGGATGAATCTCTGCATGTTAGGAATGTAGAATTATATGAATTTTAGCTGAATATAGAGACAAAGCCTACTCAAATTAAAGGCTCTATTGAAGCTTGTTTTGGAAAAGCATTGGAAGTAGAACTAATGGGAAAAGTTGTTCGGTTAAGTGTTGTTTTTAATATTTTGAGTAGAGGGCGTCCTATGACATACTGCCCATCATTGAGTGCTTTATTACACTTTTTTAAAGTTCCTGACTATCCTAACAGTCACTAGTCAGTCAATAGTGGATGGGAATGGGCAAGTTGTCTTGCCGATGTTGAAAAAGAGGATCTAAAGGCAAAAATTAAATAGTCAAATTTTAATACATTTTCTTTAGACGGGGTTACAACAGTAGATAATACTTTGTGGGTATGCATGCATGTTTATACTGTACATAATTTTGTCCACCAATCTCATCTACTAACTATTGCTAAAATGAAAGATAATACGACAGTTGAAAATCTATTTGAACTAGTAAAGAGATCTCTAATTGAATATGGAGGTATAAATGACATGAGGATTGCCAATAAGTTGGTGTGTGTTGGAGCGGATGGAGCTTCAGTAATGCAAGGCCACAAGGGCAGTCTTTGCACAAAGATACAATCTTCTTGTGTGCCCTACATTACTTACATTCAGTGCATGGCCCACAGAATGAATCTAGCTTTTGGAGTTGTTAGCAAGCATGGTCAAGTACAAAATATTGAAGGTTTAATCAAAGAGCTCTACCAATACTTCTATCGAAGTCTGAAATGATTGAGGGAATTTCAACACCTTGCTGAAGGACTAACCAATGGGAATAAGCTTATGAAGGATAATGATACTAGATGGATCTCTTTGGATGGACCAGCGCATAGAGTGTTTTTAGAATATCAATCGTTGCTTGGTCTAATGAACTAAAGTCATGAAGGAGCAGGGCTACCCAAATTTCCTGAGCTACTACGAAGGTTAACTAATGTAGAGACACTCTTAATGTTAGCAGGTCTTCTCCCCTTGCTGGAGGAAATGAGAAATATAATGAAAAAGGCCTAGCAAAGAGCACTGTATATTGCAGAATATGATGCGCTTCATAAATTGACATGCATGACGCTAGATAATCTCTATCGATCATGTGATGATGTAAAATTTGCCAGCTGGCTTAAAATCAATGATTTGGACAATCCTGACAACTTTTTAAAGATCAATGTAAATGGGGAGTTATGTGCAGAAGTATGTGAAGTTGAGATACCAATGTACTACTATGCCAGGGTCAAGTTCGAGGAACTAGGAAGGAAGAACAGGAAGCGAGTATCAAGTGTTAAAAGGGAAGACTTTACCAAGATAGTTGAGTCTGTAACTGCTTCTGTGAAGCGCATTGCCTATGATCTTTACTTAGAGATTAGAGTAAGATTCACTCTAGTCAAACTACTTGAATCCATGTCTATTATGTTTCCTCGATATTGGAGTATGAACAATTCAAAGGATTATCGAAATAAGCTACTAACTTTGATAGATCATTTTTGCAAAACCATAGAGTTAAATGGAGTAACTATAAATGGAATTTTAGATGAATCTCATTTGAGAGAACAATCAGGGCATTTTTCACAGACAATAAGGGAACAATATAATATTATGGAGAACCCCCATGAAGATAGATCAGAAACAAGGCTTTGGAAATATATAGCTGAGAGTGAAATGTTGATTGATTCAATATCAGAATTTTTCAAGCTTGTTGATTTATGTCTAACCATGATATTGGGGTCGGTGGAGGATGAGAGAGTTTTCAGTGCTTTGGGGTTCCTAAAGTCAAAGCTAAGAAAAAAACTAGACAAGAATTTGGAAAATTGCTTGAGGCTCTATACATCCAGGTATGAAGTTCATACTTTTCTTTACGACAAGACACTAAAATTGTGGAGGAATAAATGTCAGAGAGGAGGGTTGGGAAACATTTCAAACCAAAGTGGTAGTGCCAGAGACAATGATGTGAATTTCATTGACTCATGTGCTGGTACTAGTAATGCTAGCGTTGAACTTGAGTTAAGCGGAGGTATGCAGAGTGTAGAAAACATATCGAAGAACCAAGGAGGCTATGAAGTTGATGGCGATGAATCTGAGGATCCCGATAATGAGATGATGTGGCAGCTTGAACCTTTGTAGAAGTAGAAGGTCCTAGGTATTTATTAAACTTTTTGTTGTAGTCTACTGTCAGTTTTTGTATCTTATCATCATTCATCAATCATGCATAATATCATATTCAAATGTCAAAATTCAAAAATATGAATGCGGTTGATAATCTCATGAATTCTACAATTAATAATGGTTTTCTTTTGCATTATTCATCTCATATGATACAATTCTTAGAAATAGAGATTATCATTAATTTATTTACAAATATGACACAATGTAACAATTCATTCGTTAATAGTAGTAAGAAGTTGAACACAACTCTGTGTGATTCTATTTGCAAAAGTGAATTGACAATGAATTATGACTCAAGAGTCAATACCCAATTTCAATTTCATTACCCTTAGCAAATGACCCTGAATTCCCTTTTATAGAAATAAGGGAGAAACAATAGCTTCAGGTCAATTTTCCTAATGTGAAGTCTCAAAATCAAAATCAGTAAGAGTCAAGACCAGTACACCATCTCTACAACTGTACATTTCTACATTTAACAGGCCAGTTTAGTAAATTAGCAATAGCATTATAGCATCTGCTACATTGATCCTGTTAAAAAAACAAAGTTCAAACTTGTTACTTTTAACTCAATTCAAGCCAATAGAAAAATAATATAGAGATGATTGAAACTGAAAGTACTTTCACATACTATTTTTTATTAGCTAATTCTGCCAATTTGTTTAATAATATCCATTTTGCATCACTTGGAAGGTTAATATTTGTCAAGTTATAGTAGATGACCTGCAACCTCGTCAGCCATTCATACTTGTTAGACTGACTTGAAAGCAATGATCCTTCCAATACTGCATTCAAATTTGTCAATGGTTTGATGCTGTTTGCAATGCCTTCATGAGTTGTGTCCTAAGGAAGCTTGCCCAAATCAGTGCTCATTGTCTTCTCCAACCTTTTTTTGTAAGCTTCTCTTCCAAAAAAATTTGTTAATGAGTTACTAGGACTAGGACTCAGAAAATCATGCCCTATCATTTCAGTTGTTGTTTGATTCATCTTGGTGAGCTTTATCTCAAATAAGGCAAGAGTTTCCTCTACTTCCTTTAGTTTCTAAAATTTTTGTAAGATAGAGGTTTCTTTTATTGATGCAAGAGTGCATTCATGAATTCCCTTGCTTTCCAAATGCCTGTCACTGGTTGTGTTGATTTTATTCAAAATCTATTTTGCAATTTTCTCTCTTTGACAAAATTTTTTGTTATTTTCAATGTGCTCTTTGAGCTTCCCAAAAACATCTTTAAGACTTTCATTCAATTCAAACCAATCACACAACCTATCACCAGTCGCCTTTATTTTCTCTCAAGGGTCTCTTTTTATTTTCTTGACTGTATTTTTCATTTGGTCATTCAAGTTGTTTTTGTAAGTTTTAATTGTCTTTTTTTCCTTCTTTAGGTCTTCTCTCAATTCTGACAACTGGTGTTCACTCTTTTTTTTTTCTCTGCTTCCTCTTCTCACTAGTTTGCTTTCTCTTCCCACTATTTTTCTTTTACCTTCTCATCCTCCAATTCTTTCTTTAATTTATTGTTTACTTGTGCCACACTCTCCACTATTTTGTATAAATTTACTGAAGAGGCTTTTTCATCCTCTAGATTTTTATTGCTCTCTTCCAATTTTTCCCTCTCAAATTTCAGTTCTGCATCCATATGTTCTTGCTGAACAATTTCTTGTTTAGAGGATGAATTTTTTATCCTCTTCTCTAATTCTTTGCACCTGTTATCTGATGCTTTCTCCTTTGCCTTTTCATTTTCCAGGTGTGTCTGTAACTTTTTGATTCTTCCCTGAAGCTTTCCATTCTCTCTCTCCAACTTCATCACTAAACTCTAGACAACTTGGTTGGTCATTTTTGACACATTTATCTTGTCCACATTTTTGATTTTTTATAAATCCATTTGGAGGGTGCTAACTTGAAATTCAGATGGATCTATCTAACTCTCTGGTGGATTGTTATCTCTAGCTGGGGGCATAACAACCATGAACTCCATCATTTCATTCTTTTGGTCATATGTGGGAAATAACCTATTTGATGTAGGTTCTGCAACACGAGCTGCAACAATTGCATCCCTCTTCAATGTCTTAGTATTTTTTCTATTCCTATTTTTTGTTTGTTCAAAGTTTGTTACAAAATCATTGTAATGAAAATTAGGGTTTTCTGACACAATTGAATGTTTGAAAGGTGAAATAGAACTTGCAGCTATGTACAAGCTTCCACCTGTGGCTCTAATAATTGCGCCATGTGGATTAGCAGCAGTAACACCTTGACCCATTACAAGTGGAGTATTTGGACTATTTGGAGGGTTTTGTTCTGAAGGTGTGGCAATTGTTGGACTCACAGTCACAGACACCATTGGCATTGTTGTCATAACCTTTTTCTTCTTTACACTGCCTTGATCTCTGGGACCTACTGATTTTCTGTCTAGTTGTAATGTCCTTTTCAGACCACTAGTACTACCCATGCCATCCCCACCAGTGGTAGTGGCACTTGATTCAGATTGAATTTGAGTGCTTGGCAAAGGCGGAACTAGATTTGAAGCTGGAACAAATGAAGGTGTAAGGGTATGAGATTGAGTAGTACCTTTTTCTGATGAACTTCCAATTACTAGTCCCCTACCACATTTTGGTGGAGCGAGTGTGGCAAGTGGATACCAATTCCCTTCTCCCATGGGACCCATACAACCCCTACCTGGAAAACCCATTTTTCTACCATCTCTACCCCTTTGCCATATTTTTCTTTTATGGACGCACTGACTCCAGTAGCAATTGTCACAGAATCCCAGCCCATCAAAATTAGTATCTTGATCATCATAATCACTAGGATGTACTTGACTAGGATGCTCCACATTCCAAAAATCCCTAAATATTTCATCCTCGTCCGGATCATAAATATCTGTAGAGGTCTTTGGCTCGCTGAGATTCTTCCTCATTTCCCAAAAATCTTTAATTTTGGTTGCAGTCCAATTATCATCTTTACATTGAAGCGTTATTTTGTTTGAAATAGCTTTTGTAGATGGTTGAGTAGCTTGCTGGTAGAAATTGTAGGATGTCTTTTGCTGTACTTTTACTTTCTGCTTGTGCAATGCAATAATTTGTGATGAAAATTCCTATATTGAAATATTATTTTCAGCGTCGTATTTATCCATCTCTTTTTTGACCTTGTCCTAGGACTCCATGTTTTTAAATTTTTCTATCAATGGCATACTTTCATGTTGACATTTGCTTGCGGAGCTCCCATTCGCTCTAAGCTTTGATCCAATTATGTTTAGTGGATCATACTGTCAGTGACTGTCAACAGCAAAGCAAAAAATTGAAAAAAGCACCTCTGCCACTTTGAATCCTCTTCTCTCAAATGTGAACCCTCCCAATGAGAAAGGCAAGGAAGGAAATATCATTTTCTTTTGTTGACCATTAAAGAGTGCATCTGTGCTCTCCATCTGCCAAACATA
>MU227309.1:158579-175148 GCA_018584345.1 Thuja plicata
CTTCCATGTGTGATAGTTATGGGGTGTCAGCCGGGCCACAGAGGGGTCCGACATTGAGAGAAGAATAAGACAGAAGTAGAAGGGTCAATTTTTGAAAGTAAATAACAGAAAGTAAAATGCACCCCCCCATAATATATAATCCTATCCCCTGTGCACCACAAATAATCAATTACTGAAAGTAGACAAAGAAACGAGGAGAAAACCTGAGTTCCAGAAGCCGAACAGGAGCACAAACAAAGGCACAACTTTGACTAAAAAAATCGGCAACCAAATGATAAAATCAGGAAACAAGACCTGCACCAATGCGTTCGTCTCGAAAAGACTTTTCCGACAATATAAGATACTTGAATTTTCGAGTCCGTTTGCTCAAGTTACGAGCAAAAAACCAACAGGTACCCCTAAAAACACCCTCTCTGGAAAAACACAGTCATGAGCATAAATTTGACGGTCAACCGCCCGTCACTAGTTTGCTGGGTTAAAGTTGACACCCATCACATCTGCCGGTAAAGTTTTCCGACCGCCGGAAAAGTGCTGTACGCCGGAAAATTTTAAAAAAAAAACCCGCCGGAAAAAGAGTTCCGGCAACTGACGTCACAAGTGACGTCAGCACTGTGCAGGTCGGCGGGTCGGTGGCGGCCGGGTGGCAACGCTGGCAGAGGCGTCGACTTGGCAGGGAGGCGGCGGCGGGTGGGCCGGGCGCGGGTGGCAGCCGAGCGGCCCGTGGGTGGCGGCGGGGCCCGGGTGGCGGCGCGGTGGCCCCTGGGTGGCGCGCGAGCGGCGCAGGCTGGCAGCGCCCAAAAAACGTGAAAAAAGCCCTTTTTTAATGTTTTTCGATTTTTTTGTCTCGATTTTTGAGCCGTACGGCCCTAGGAGGCTAAAATTTTTGCCTGAGCTCACAGAGGCCAAACTAGTCGAACTTTATATGATTTCAACTCTCTCAGGCCTTTTGAACGCAATGGCAGAGTCCGTTTCTGCTCAATCTACTCCAGAAGATTGTGCCTCCTTCAAAGTGACAAAAAACCTCAGAAAAAGCTGTGGCTGTCGTCTTCGAATCACGGCTTCAAAAACCTTCAACCTCGGCAGCGACAGGGTGGCTCTGATACCATGTAGGATTTGTAAAACATGCAAATCCACAGAATGCCAAGAACACCTGCATGCAAAATACCTAAAGTTGAAAGAGAAACCTGTGAGAGAGAGAAAAGCTAGGGTTTGGAAAATCTCAGTGGAGTGAGAGAAAATTATTATTTCCAAAAGAGAATGAATAAAGCATTACAAAGTTCAACCTTTAAAGGTGAACAAACCCTAAAAAACATAAAGGCTAGGTTGCGCAATATAATTAATATAAAGTATTAATTATATGCACCTAAGAGATAGCTTAAGCAAAAAGAGTAAACTGATTACTCTAACAGATAGTACAATGTACATACCACGTGCAGTTGCCAAATGTACATACCACTTGCAGTTGTCAGTGACGACGAACAACTCCGCTACCAAAGAGGCGATATTAACTCGATGTGACTGGTAGTCTGAAAATTGTAATTATTAGATGTTTTATGAATTGTCATTTGGCATTTGCTAATTTTAGATTTTAGTTTTACTTTAAATTTTTAAGAATAACTACTTTAAAATTTTACAATTCGGCAATCGCACAGTCACACATGTGACATGATACATGCAAAAGTTAAGTTATATTACTGTTAAATAGATAATGTTAAATAAATAACATGTTGTCATACATTAACAATTTAAAATTTTTTTGGTTCATTTTCAATTTCACAAATTATAAAATCACATATGTCACGACTCACACATACATATTTTACAATTAAATCCATAAAAATCAACTGAAATGAAGTTGCAAAATTTTCATTAATATTTTCTATAAATTTACAATATTCGGAATTTTGAACTTGGAGACTTTCACTTGAAGTCCTTACAAAACTTTAAAGACAAAACCTACTATAGTGAAATTTTCAAAAATTTTAGGCAGAGGCCATAGAGACACAACACTAAGGATTTTCCCCTCCATCTAAGTAGAACTTTCCAGAGATGAAAAACTCTGCGAATTCATACAACCATCCGTAGTCCACCAAGTCATCCAACATAAACCATTTTCAAAGAAAATCCCTACCAATCTGCACCCATTTCCTATGGCGCGTCAACTGCTGAACATCCAAGTTCAAAAGAAAAGGTTGAATGGCCACATCTTCATCTGACTCAAAAAGCTTGCGTATATCACTTGCTCAAGGGATCCCCACCCCTAATTTTGCATAAACAACAACCTCAATAACGTCACCCAGGAATTCATGTTTGAATAGCTTCCTTAACAGAAGGAGCATATCCACCTTCTCTCCCCCGAGGTCCAAAAAAGATGCCAAAAAATGGGACATAATTTATGTGTTAACTCAGTACCTATCGATATTTTCCAAAAATTGACGGCCCAGAACCATCCTCACAGCCTCATTTGTGAAGGCTCCAAACTCCTTGCAAACTGATTCAAGGGTTTGGTTTGAGACTGGGCCCAAAAAGGCCTTCTATTCCTCCACAAACGTGCTTATCAAATAGATAGGAGTGTCCATCTTAAAAAAAAAACTACCACAATATCTGAAATTATACTAATACAACCTAAAAACCAAAACTAGAGGCAATCTTTCAAGCACTAGCAAAGGGAGACCCAAACCAAAGGAGAATTAAAGAAGAAGGAAGTGTAGATCATCTATAAATAGCCCTTAATTCTTTCTCTAACCTAATTAATTCATTTGTCCTTCAAAATTCTGTAAATCTTTCATATTAAAAGCACAGTCATTCATATTAAAAGCACGAGTGTGTGAAATTAGAAATACCCAGATTTAGTGTCAGTGATAAAACATTTCTTTTATTAACGACAACTGCGATACATTATCAACCGTCCACCTAAAAAAATGTAAGACTTGATACATGTAAATAATGATGTCATTATGTGATGTTACATTAATTAGATAATAGTTATGGTGCAGATTAATTAAACTTCAGCCATTCATTTAGGATCATCACACGGTCTCAAATAAGACATTTAACATTATAAAATGATGGATGTTACTATTAGGTTGTGTGTTGATGTAAATTTTTGTGCTTATGGATACCAACATGTGTTTAATATGCAAACAAGTTATATTAGTTGGCGTTGGCCCACATGACGCATTGACAAGTCCCATCTTTTGAAAATTGCCAATTAAATATTTATTTTTCCCATACTTAACGATAGATTAGCCAAAAAAAAAATATAATTTTTCAAAAGGCACATAAAATTCGCCAGCACAAATATTTTTTTTCCCTTCAACAAAAAATCATTCGCCTCATATATTATAATGTATTTACTTCAAAAGAAAAAAAATTGCCTCACACAATATATATTTTCCCCACATTAATGTATTATTCGCCAAGATTTTATGGAATTTTTATTGGGCAGGGAAAAAATCACCTTGGCCTTTATATTATTTTCTTAATTTGGAAAAAAAATTTGCCATCATCAAGAAAATTTTCCCCTAAATTAATGTGCGATTTGCTAGGATTTTACACTTTTTCCTAGGAGGGGGTTTCTTAAAGTTATCCCTGATTGGCTATATCATTTTTGTCATGGAGATATTTTTCTTCTTGAGAGTATTGAGATAATTTGGTAGGCCACAGTGTATACCATATGGGTTATCATGTTATGCTCAAGTTCAGTCAGAGAGATCGCTGTGGGAACCTTACATTGATTATAGGGCTACATGAGTTGAGGTGTTAGGTCTCTATCCTCTACAGTGGGATTATAGAGAGGACATCTTGGATGCAAGTTTCACTCTTAAGTATGGTCAGTGGTTGGCTCAACATCATTTTCTGAGATTCATAGATCCGACTCAGGCTATTCCAAATAGTGGTGATTTTGACTCTTGTAAATATGATGATGAAGACAAAGGTGATTGTGATGAAGGAGACAAACGACGAAGGAGAGACTGGGTTCAAGGAGGTAGAGATGCAGTTCCTCAAGGTGGTAGAGCAAGTAGGGTTGCGGGTGAAAGAGTAGGCAGAGGTGGAGTAGCTTCTATTCCTAGAGTAATGCGAGGTAGAGGTGGCTTTATATTGGTTTCTCCTAGGGATGATGGAGGTCAGGATGGAGGATAAGGCGTAGGAGGCAGAGATGGTGGCCGAGGTGGTGGTGGTGGTAGGGTTTGGGTTTGGGTTTGGGTTTGGGTTTGGGGTTGTCAGACTCCTGCTCTAGTTGCAAGACATATTGGTGGACAGGGACCTATTTTAGTATAATGATGGGCTCATTGAGGTCCTCGATTAGGTCGTCATGGTGGACAAGGACCTCTAGTTCATCTAGGTGCACCAGTTTTTCCAGTTTATCCTATGGTTCCTATGGCTCCTACCTCTCCTCCAACTCCTCTAAGCCAGGATATATAGGCATTATAGGCCTATGTGATAGCTATACAGGGTCAGTTGGCTCATGTGACTAGTGTTATATAGGGTTTGGTTGTAGCTATGGTTCAGACACAACATGATCAAACATCTCAAGTTCTGACTCAGGCAGTTCCTACTTCTAAGACAAATACTTCATCTAGACCGACAAGTGATCTAGATGCGAGAACTAGTGGCGCTCCACCTTCAGGTTCAGCTGGTGATGCTAGTACAGGGGAAGGTCAAAGATAGCTTTTACTCCTTTGATTATATATGCATATGTATGATAATGCACCTTTGTTTTTTGATGTACTTGATTAGGATTTTGATGATGTATACTTTTAGACATTTGATGATGTATATTTTGATATCATACCTTTGATGGACTCTTGATAGAATTTTGATGGACTTTTGATAGACTTTGGATAGACTCACTGATTCTTGATGCCTTATGATTTTCTCCTCTTTGGTGTCATGATATGTTGGACATTATGCTTTTGATGATCTATGTATGCAAATGTAGTTGTGGTTTTTCATGTTCCTATCTATATGCTTGTTTTTTTTGTATTTTGTGATGTAGATGAAATGTATGCATTTTCTTGAATTATATGTTTAGATGAATACCTAGATGAATGCATTAATGTATAGCTATAATGATGTATATGAGGATGCAATGTTCTATGTACATGTGATGAAATTAATGCTTTTAATATTGATGTTGCCTCGCAGGTTACCATGATCTTACAGGTCAAGGAACAACAAGCTCTTAAGGTTATCAGGGAAGTTAGGAATGTGCTAGACTAGGAGCAGATCATCTGGAAATTATCCTCCAAAGCTGAAGGGGACCAAGACTTTGAGGTCTCCATAGGACAAATGTTACAACAAATCAAGGACCAAAAGAAGAGGGCTAATAAATAGGCAGGTATAGGAGCGGAGATTGTGCAAGGGAGAACCGCAGGAGGTGGGAATGCAAAGGGAAACACAACAGGTGCTAGAGCAGAGGTTGAATCAGGCCAAGGACCGCAAGTGCTGGAGGAGCAGATGGATAGTAGAAATGAAGAGGCAGAATCAGGAAAAGGTTCACAGGATTAGATTGCACAGGATCAGACTACACAGACTCCTAGGGAATCATTATATGTGCCTCCTATTGCAGTTCTCCCTCCACTTCCCTAGGTGGCCCACTTCTCCAATCCATATAATGTCATCATACAGGATGATCTAAGACTCAAATGGGTAGATCATCCACTGCCATGGATAGCCTGGTTCCCCAGATAGAGCAGGTCAATAGAAATCTAAGGTTTATAATATGTTAATGGTACTTTTTGATGCACTACTTGATACATGAATCCTAAATCCCTATATATGTAAGGGATGGTTTAATTTTTGTAAGTTTGATACTGATGTAAACTCTTGGTAATTCCATAGTTAATATATATGATAGTTAATAGAAAAAAATGTTGATTATTGTAGAAATTAAGTTGTTAAAAGTTATGTAAAAATGTGCACAATCAGTTTTAATATTTGTTAAGAAAAATATATTTAGAATCTACACAAAAATATCACAAATTATTAGTTTAATTCATTTTCAAAATTCTTAATGGTTTAGTTGCTATACATGTTAGAAAGTGAAGACTTAGTGCAAAATATTGATTTCAATGTCAAACTTGTCCAAAAAGTGTAACTAATCAAGATGGAATTGGGAAAAAGGGTTTTTATTAAGTCAAATCGCAATTTAGGAATCAACCTTGAAATAGAAATGAAAAATGCTTTAAAGAAAAGCGTGCTAATATGTAACAAAGTCTTGATCTAAAAATGAAAATTTGCACTTATACCTTCATAAACCTTCTTGATGTCAAAATGCTCATGAAGGTGCTTGAAGTTATCTTGGATGTTGACTTTCGGGATAGAAAGATCATGAATGCCTTCAAAAATTCTTACCAAAATGAGGGAGGTAAATTTTTTAATGTACTTCACCTAGTTATTTCGAGGTGCAAAACTCGAAGGAGGCCAACAAGGATCTAAGATTCCCACTAAAACCAAATAATTATTACTTGATTTAAATTTGGGTCCAATTCTTAGAGATAGGGGAAATTCAAAGTCACCCTTGTCTATCCAAAGTGGACCCAAATTTGGACCATAGGTCCTATTTGGTATGGGGATGCTAGAGAAATGCACAAAACTGAGGTTGGATAAAGCATAAAGGTCACGGAAGCCTTGGAATACAAAAATAAATCCTAACTAAGTAGAAAATTGTATAAGGATACAATATACATCACTCTAATAACTTTGTAACCACCACTACCAATTATGCCTCTTGAAGAGGGCCATTACAACTAAAATTCCAAGTTAGGGCAATCCCAAAATATTTGGTTACACTTTTTTGCACATCTAGATTTTTGTTGAAATCATATATTTTTAAGAAAATATAATTATTTAAGCCTTGATAGGTACCATTCGGAGGAATTAATTGAAGAGGTTTAGATCAAACTCTTTTCGATAGATTTTATTTACTCTTCAATCACACTTGTAATAGGTCTCCTTTGCACCTATCAAAATGCTAATAAAATCACTTTGACATTAACTTTTGGGAGATCAAATAAATTCATTTGGAAGTTTTGTAGTATTTAGTCTTTATTTTTAGCTTTTTGAAAAGTAAAATTTTTAATATATTTAATTTCATTACTATGTTTATTTTGTATTTCTAAATAATGTAGGTTTTTCATCAAACATTTAGATTTTTCTTTCACACATATGGAAAATTTCAAAAATAGAAGAAAAAATGGTAAAAAAAATAAAAATTCTCTAGGTATTTATATCGCCATTTCAACACAAAAAGAAGAAGTTAATTCAAATGTGTAAAGAAAAATTGATGCATTACAAAATACACTTCTATCCAAATTATAGCTACTCTGACTTCAAAAATTAACTTATAAAAATATTAGTACAAATAAATATGAAAAAATATCCATACCTTAGATATTGGTTTGACAAATCTATATTTTAAAATTAAAGTTTTATTCTTACTAAAACAATGTTATGCATTTTAAAGTAATGTCACTTTTGAAACTTGTTGATTATTATAGAAATTAAGTTATTAAAAGTTATGTTAAAAAGTGCACAACTAATTTTTAATTTGTTAAGATAAATATATTGAATCTACACAAAAAAAATCTCACAAATTATTAGTTTAATTCATTTTCAAAATTCTTAATGGTTTAGCTTCTATACGTGTTAGAAAGTGGATACTTAGTGCAAAATGTTGATTTCAATGTCAAACTTGGCCAAAAAGTGTAACTTAGAATTGTGGGAACACCTGTCAATGGAATAATAATAATAATCCCACCTAGGAGGACACCCAAGTACTATCTCCAAAGTGTTTAGAGACATTATGATGCACAAGCATCCAGGGTATAAGAGCAATCTTGCATCACCCAAAAATATTGCCTAGTTTTCAATAAGGGCTATCTTCGGATAGGGTTTCTATTTTTGGCAAGTTTACTATTATTTTAAGTAAGTTGTTCATGTGAGCACAGATTGTTCTAATTACTTCCCTAGAGGTTCATTTTGGATATATAAGCATGCCGGTAAAGTTTCATGGCAAGGTCAAGTCCATTTTTGAAGATATAACATTTTCTATTTTGGCGGGGTGGTACAAAAACTTTGAACCCAATTTTGAAGGCCTTAGAGGCTCCAAAAGGGGGTCAAACTTTGATCTTCTAGCGCTTCACAAGACTAAGGCGTAGAGCGCTTCATAACATTTCTAAATTGGGGTCATAATAGCCAATCGACTCAACGTTTCACAAGTTATGGTTTGAAGTTGGGCCTTCAGGACTCAAGTTTAAATACAAAAGGAATAGTGAGAAAAACCACTTAAGGCATGAAATTGAATCGTTGGGCACCAATATAAGAAATTTTCATTTTCTAGAATATTCAAAGGCGGCTAATTGTGCTACTTATATAGGGCTGAAGGGGGATTTTAGGGTTCAGTTCCAGAAGTGTAGGTTGTGGCTCTGTCTTGTAGAATATTGTAAAGAAAATGCCTATGTGGTTGTAGAATATTATTTTTCTGAATGTTGTAATGTCATTTCATTCAAAATAATAGAAAAGAAGTGTTTATGTTCTTGCCATTGTTTTGTTCTTGCAAATTTCTGTTTCTTTCCCTGATGTATTATGTGTGTTTGAGTGAACAAGGGGAGTACCCTTCATCCCATTACCTAAAGTATATATTAGGATTGCAACTAAATATTACACTAACATAACATTTTCCTAATTGATAGCATACATTGCATGATATTAATGTAAAAAATAAAATAAATTGAGTAGATTCTAGCTTGGGAGAAATAAGAAAAGGGTTTCAAGGTCTTAATTTCTCTAAACATTACATCTCATTAGAAAGAGATAAATCATCTCTCCTACAATATTCCTCTAGTAATGACATATTTGTCTATGATTTGTCTCTAACTTCTTAAACACAAATTCAATCAAAACTTTAAATAACACTTGAGTCCTAACAATGTCCAATATTGTTAATTATTCTCAAATACACCCGCGGTGATCACAGATGGAAAATGGGGGATTCTAAGAAGCGTGAGAATGGAAGGAAGGAAAAACAAACTGGGCTACTTGCAATAGAAAATTTGACTCAGGCAGACTCTACCCCCAACTAGATCAAGTGCATCCAAACCCAGAGCTTCCTTGTAGTTGGTAATGTTGGAGAAGGTAAACTTCCCTTCAATATTGTCATAATGAGAATCACCCGATGAAACCCTAAAGTGCAAAGGTCACAAATTGTACAACATACAACATTTGTGAGCGAGATAGAAGCAACACCCAACTCTAGTGTAGGGACCCCTTGCACCTCTAGGATAGGTTTTAATCCCTAAGCAACTGCCAAACACATTGAATCTCGTGTGGCAATGCAAGGAGAAGCAGTGGGGAGAGAGGAAAATTAGACGAGAACAAAATCTTTATCAAAATTCATATATTAACAACCATGATTAGCCAAATATTTTATTAATCTTTATTTCTAGATTTATAAACTTTAATATCATAATTTTAAATTAAATCAATTTAGTTATAAGCACGGGATATTTTTCATAGTAAGTCAAATTGTGATATTGCTATCAGGATTTCAATTGTTTAGTTTTTGAGTCAAACTCATTGGTCCATGTTTCATGAGTAATGGCTCACAATAACCCATCTCTCATGAGAATGAATGGAACACATAGTACTCACTACAACTAGGTGATGCTCACATAGGTGATGTGTCAGGACTTTCTGAGAACTCACCCATTCTAGTACTATCCAGCTCAAGCGTGGTTAGCGCTTAACCACAACACTTCCTCCAAAGTTAAGTCCACTTTGCTTGCAACCCCGTTTGTAAAACCTTCAACAAGTCTTCAACTAGTCTTATGCCTTACGAACTACTCATTATAAGGTCACTACTCATGGAACATAGGTCAATGAGTTTGACTAAAAAACTACAAAGTTGAATCTTGATAGCTATATCAAAATTCAATTATGTTAATTTTATATTGATTAAATATAATTTTACTTAAAAAATCATTTTGATTCTAGACAATGTCAACAAGAAATCATTTTGAAATTTTACATATGAATTTTTAACAATAATAATCTATTTAGAGCTGAATTATTGGCTTTGATTGTGTATGTTTTTTAGCATCAACGTTACGGATCACACTCCGTGATGCATCACCAGAATATAAGAACAAAGAGCAATAAGAAAATGTAAAAATAAATGAAAAATAAATGCACCAAAATAGGTAACTAATAGAAAAAGACTATTAAGAATAAAGCATAAAGAAAAATGCCATTACAGTTATAAAAAACAAAACATAGAGAAAAGCAAAAAGCATTGAAAAAACTAGTACCGTTGGAATAAAGCATAAAAAAATAGTACCGTTGGACTAAAGCTAAAGAAAAAGTTACGGGTTATAAATAATAGGGGAAACCTCTGTCATTCATTCCTTCCTCCTCTCTTTTTATTTCTAATGCTTTTGTCCTGTTTTTTCTTTCGTTAAATTTTCTATTGCCTTTGTGTTTCTACAATTTTTTTAAGGTTTCTTTTTTATAATTTAATAATGTTTTCTCCTGTACTTTCATTTTGTCTTTCTGTACACTTCAATTCTTTGCCCCCTCTATTTTGGAGTCGTCTTGTCCATGGTGGAAGCAGAAGAAAAGACAGAGAAGAGGCGACGACAGCAGAGGAATGAGAACATGCAAAATTCTCCTTCTCCCAGGTAACCCTCTACTAACCAGTTTTTAATATATACAATAGTTAAATTTTTGGTTGAATTTATGTATGATACTTTCTCCATACATTTTGCGCTAGCAATAAATTTAATGAGGTTCAATATGACTTGTTGCTAATGAGAATCCGAGCAGCTTTGTTCCAATTCCTCTTCTTCTAGGGTATCTACTTACTAGTTTACAATATGTACAATAATTAAATTACGTGGTTTGAATCTGTGTGATATATTCTTGCTGTTAAAAAAAAAATTGATGCTTAACACATTCATCCCAATATATACCTGTTGAAGACTGTGTGACAAGCTTAAGAGAATGAGCTATGACTTAAGGAATAAACTCAAGATTCGCATCTTTTAGTTTTTCATCCCTTTAAAAAATTTCTTGTAGATAAACCTGCATATCAATGATATTTTTATTTCTTGTTAGTTATCTTAGAAATCACATAAATGAGGTTTGGATCTAGAGACCGACCTATCCAGGAAAATATGAAATAAGTTTTCAGTTTTCTGAGTTGTGACAAATGTTCATTGAGCCAAGTTTAACATCTTTGAGTTAGATTCCTCAATCTGCTTACAAAGAGCAGACCTGAAGAGATCATTGTATCTCATATAAAGTCATGTCCTGAGTGAGCACCTTTTTCTTTAAAGCCACTAATGCAAATGCTTCAATCTTTTGGGAGGTGGTCTTTGTGCCAAACATTTTATTTTTAGCCAAGGAGGATCTTCTAGAGGCTCCAATTTGAGAAGCATGGCCACTTTATGTAATCTTCTTAATTATTAATTTACCTTTCTTTTGGAAAGAATGAAGAGAAGAGTGTTATCTTTTTGTTAGTTTTTAAAAGTTCTTGCAAATAAGGCTAGAAGTCAGTGATTTGCTAATTTCTTGTCAATTAGCATAGAAATCTCATAGATGAGCTTTGGAGTTAGTGAATATCTATAATTTTTCAGGTAGATTGATGGGTTGCCACACTCTTATTTGCTTTGTTATTACAATGCTTGTTTGATTAGTTGTTGAAGGAATTGGATTTGGATAAATTCTACACTTATCTTCTTTTCAATTTCCTTGTTGAGAGTATGAAGCTAAGAGTGTCAATTTTCCCTAGGACATGGGGAACAAATCAGATGCACTATAAAGTCATGTCCTCAGTGAGTACCTTTTTCTTTAAAGCCACTAATGAAAATGCTTCAATCTTTTGGGAGGTGGTCTTTGTGCCAAACATTTGATTTTTAGTCAAGGAGGATCTTCTAGAGGCTCCAATTTGAGAAGCATGGCCACTTTCAGTAATCTTCTTAATTATTAATTTACCTTTCTTTATGAAAGAATGAAGATAAGAGTGTTATCTTTTTGTTTGTTTTTAAAAGTTCTTGTAAATAAGGCTAGAAGTCAGTGATTTACTAATTGCTTGTCAATTAGCACAGAAATCCCATAGATGAGCTTTGGAGTTAGTGACCAGCCTATCCTTGAAAATCTATAATTTTTCAGGTAGATTGATGGGTTGCCACACTCTTATTTGCTTTGTTATTATAATGCTTGTTTGATTAGCTGTTGAAGGAATTGGATTTGGATACATTCTACACTTATCTTATTTTCTATTTTCTTGTTGAGAGTATGAAGATAAGAGTGTCCATGTTCACATGGGGAACAAATTGGATGCACTATAAAGTCATGTCCTGAGTGAGTACCTTTTTCTTTAAAGTCAGTAATGCAAATGCTTCATCTTTTGGGAGGCCGTCTTTGTGCCAAACATTTGAATTTTAGTCAAGGAGGATCTTCTAGAGGCTCCAATTTGAGAAGCATGGCCACTTTAAGTAATCTTCTTAATTATTAATTTACCTTTCTTTTTGAAAGAATGAACATAAAGAGTGTCAATCTTTTTGTTAGTTTTTAAAAGTTCTTGTAAATAAGGCTAGAAGTCAGTGATTTGCTAATTGCTTGTCAATTAGCATAGATATCCCATAGATGAGCTTTGGATTTAGTGACCAGCCTATCCTTGAAAATATATAATTTTTCGGGTAGATTGATGGGTTGCCACACTCTTATTTGCTTTTTTATTACAATGCTTGTTTGATTAGTTGTTGAAGGAATTGGATTTGGATAAATTCTACACTTATCTTCTTTTCTATTTCCTTGTTGAGAGTATTAAGAAAAGAGTGTCAATGTTCCCTAGGACACGGGGAACAAATCAGATGCACTATAAAGTCATGTCCTAAGTGAGCACTTTTTTCTTTAAAGCCACTAATGCAATGCTTGTTTGATTAGCTATTGAAGGAATTGGATTTGGATAAATTCTAAACTTATCTTCTTGTCTATTTCCTTGTTGAGAGTATGAAGATAAGAGTGTCAATGTTCCCTAGGACATGGGGAACAAATTGGATGCACTATAAAGTCATGTCCTGAGTGAGCACCTTTTTCTTTAAAGCCACTAATGCAAATGCTTCATCTTTTGGGAGGTGGTCTTTGTGCCAAACATTTGATTTTTAGTCAAGGAGGATCTTCTAGAGGCTCCAATTTGAGAAGCATGGCCACTTTATGTAATCTTCTTAATTAATGAAAGAATGAAGATAAGAGTGTCAATCTTTTTGTTAGTTTTTAAAAGTTATTGTAAATAAGGCTAGAAGTCAGTGATTTTCTAATTGCTTGTCAATTAGCATAGAAATCCCATAGATGAGCTTTGGATTTAGTGACCGGCCTATCCTTGAAAATCTATAATTTTTCAGCTAGATTGATGGGTTGTCACACTCTTATTTGCTTTGTTATTACAATACTTGTTTGACTAGCTGTTGAAGGAATTGGATTTGGATAAATTCTACACTTATCTTCTTTTATATTTCCTTGTTGAGAGTATGAAGATAAGAGTGTCAATATTCCCTAAGACATGGGGAACACATTGGATGCACTGTCAAGCATAACTAAGTGGGCTCCAATTTGAAGAGCATATAACTTCCTTAACTTAGCATCTTTATTAGTACTTTACCTTTATTTTTGAGAGAATGAAGCTAAGAATGTCAAGTTGTTCCCTAGCATCCATAACTAAGTGGGTTCTAATTTGAGGAGCATGACCTCCTTAGCTGATCTCTTTATTAGTAATTTACCTTTTTGTTTCAGAAAATGAAGACAAGAGTGTCAATATGTCCCTTAGGGGGTAGGCATTGTGGAAAAGTCTATCCACTTATGTTACTTTGTAATTTTTCAGCTAGATTGATGGGTTGCCACACTCTTATTTGCTTTGTTATTACAATACTTGTTTGATTAGTTGTTGAAGGAATTGGATTTGGATAAATTCTACACTTATTTTCTTTTATATTTCCTTGTTGAGAGTATGAAGATAAGAGTGTCAATGTTCCCTAAGACATGGGGAACAAATCAGATGCACTTTCAAGCATAACTAAGTGGACTCCAATTTGAAGAGCATGACTTCCTTAACTTAGCTTCTTTATTAGTAATTTACCTTTCTTTTTGAGAGAATGAAGATAAGAATGTCAAGTTGTTCCCCAGCATCCATAACTGAGTCTCTTTCTTCTCATTGGTTTGAGTCGAGAAGCGGATAGAAGTGGTTCTCATTTAATGAGATAAATTCAATAACTATATAAGAGAGTGGCCCCCGCCCCCTCTCTTATATAGTTCTAGAGAAGGGGCAAAATCTTTTACGAGAAAGACTATAGTTCGTTTGACTGACCTTTGCCGAAGATAGGACTCGGGGAAGGACCCCCGCCTATCTAGTAGGATCTAGCATCCATAATTGAGTGGGTTCTAATTTGAGGAGCATGGCCTCCTTAGCTGATCTCTTTATTGGTAATTTACCTTTTTGTTTGAGAAAATGAAGACAAGAGTGTCAATATGTTCCTTAGGGGGTAGGCATTGTGGAAAATTCTAGCCACTTATGTTACTTTATAATTTTCAGCTAGATTGATGGGTTGCCACACTCTTATTTGCTTTGTTATTACAATGCTTGTTTGATTAGTTGTTGAAGGAATTGGATTTGGATAAATTCTACACTTATCTTCTTTTCTATTTCCTTGTTGAGAGTATGAAGATAAGAGTTTCAATGTTCCCTAAGACATGGGGAACAAATCAGATGCACTGTCAAGCATAACTGAGTGGGCTCCAATTTGAAGAGCATGACTTCCTTAACTTAGCTTCTTTATTGGTTATTTACCTTTTTTTTTGAGAGAATGAAGATAAGAATGTCAAGCTGTTCCCTAGCATCCATAACTGAGTGGGTTCTAATTTGAGGAGAATGACCTCCTTAGCTGATCTCTTTATTAGTAATTTACCTTTTTGTTTGAGAAAATGAAGACAAGAGGGTCAATATGTTGCTTAGGGGGTAGGCATTGTGGAAAAGTCTAGCCACTTATGTTACTTTGTACTTTTAAAATTAAAAGTATCTACCTTAGTGCCCCAATCATCGGAAAGTACTTCCTTAATTTATACAAGATCGTTCCTGTCGTGCCATGATTCATAATTATTAATAATTCCACAAGTCCTCGTAATAATAAACCTTACTTTCCAAAGAAAATTGTATCTCCACATTTTAAGACTTTTTGAAATTGATAACTATGTTTCAAAAGGGAAACAATGCCAACAGATAAATTTTACAGTGAAAAGTCCCTAACTGTCACATTAGATTAAGATTTCTCCATAACTCGATGTTTTCATAATAGTAACATTTTTCCAGTAAACATTTGGGCCTAAAAAAGTTTGGGGAATCCTCTAAATAGATAGAAAATATAGATCAAAGTCATACCAAACTATAGAAAAGAAAAGAAAAAAGCACAGATGACAGTGAAACATGGATGGTTGCGAAAACACTGGAGCTGGTTAATGCCAATGGTTGGACCAAATCATAAAAACAAGTCTAAAGCTCCAATAAAAAGGAGCTTAGTATTGAGTTTTACTTTGCCATAAATCTGAAATACGAGTTTTCATTTTGTGGGGTCAACCTTTGATAATCATTATTTATGTTTTTGTTTTTGTTGTTTTTTTCAAATTTAAGTGCTTTATTTCAGCATAGCTGTGAGGACAACAAAAACCACACAGTTTGCTGACATTCTGTGTAAGAGAGATTTCTACGTTCTCAGCAATATTACATGAACAAACCTTTCATCAAACATATAATTGAATGATAAGCTCCATGAAATTTTTGAGTTTTTTAAAATGTTTGTGTTAAGGCATACCAATAGAGACTAGTTGTGTAAAAACTATCAGAAATTCAGGCTAAGTGTGACAAATCTCATGTTTTATACAATAAATGTACCTTCATAATCTGACAGAAAACATATGTTCCAATTGTTTTTCTCACATGCACTTCAAGAAATGTAAACCCCCTAATCTAAATTTCTTGTATACAATAGAGTGCAGTACAACGCAAAGTAGATTTTGTCGATAGAAGATCAAGACTTTATCATTGCTTATAAACAGAAATATATATTGTAGCCAGAATATGAATGAAATGCCTCTTGTACCACCATCATAGCACTAATACATTAGGGGTCAATTTGCGACGGTAGGCAAATGCAATGTGTTTTTGGCTTTTTTTTTCAATTATAGCCCGACGACGTCGCAATTGCGACGGCAGCGGGATATAAGAGAAAAAAAAAGGAAAACGTTGCTCATTTGTTATAGTCTGTACTCGCACACGGGAATTAAGGGCCTTCCCTCCCTCAAAGCCTGCCTCTAAATGAGATAGTGAGAGATAGCTTTCGTAGCGGCATACGCCCATATCTAGCTCGGCGAAGAACTCTGCTCCCTCTCTGTCCCTTCCAGCCGACGCTTTACGGCTTCACGAAGTCTGGCTCCCTGACATTGGGGCAAAGGAGCATAGAAGAAGACCAGCCATCGGTTCGCAGGCCATCCCGCATCATCTAGTCCTCTTCAAACTTA
>MU227309.1:183579-196907 GCA_018584345.1 Thuja plicata
ATTTTTGCTTCCTGCAAAGAACGATCATGTCAAATAATATAAGTGAAGAACAAAATAGGGAGACAATCGCTAGATTGTGGTCTAACTTGAAAAGAAATGGTGATGGAAAATGTTTTTGTCCTTGCAATTGCGACGTCAACCCCCTGAATTGCGACGGAGATGCTGTAGCGGCGACGCCAAACGCCCGTCGCAATTGCATTGGGTTCCGTCGCAGTTGCGACGTCATCCAAGGGGATTGCGACGGGGTTGCTGTAGCGGCGACGCCAAAATCCCGTCGCAATTGCATTGGGATCCGTCGCAATTGCGACGCATTCCACAAGAATTATGGCCAGATGATGCCAGAATAAAGTGGCAGTATAGCGACGGATATCTGTCGTAATTGCGACGGGTGATGACAGACGTCGTAATTTGCGACTAAAAACGAGCGACGTCTACTACTGTCGCACTGGCGACACATTTCTGTCGTAATTGCGACACATAGCCGTCGGAAAACGATGCCAAATGTATTAGTGTAGATAATTATTTCCTTATGTATGTCTTTGACAGGACTGACAAAAAAAAATTGTGGTACAGAGTCACAGACTTCCTCTCATGTCCAGTGTCACTATCAAAAGCACAATTATGCTAGCTTAACTTGACAATTGAACATTTGGTAGTACATTCCAAGCATAATGTATAAGTATACATAAGGAATACAGGTACAAATTAATACATTATTTATAAAATGCTTGGAAATAATTTCACGGTATGAAATGATTGTAGAATATGCAAAATACTGGGTGCGTTATTAAATTTGTAAATCTGTTTTAGCAAATTTGTTGGCAGGTATACGAGAAAGTTGTGCATCTACAGCCCTTGGCATTCATCCCCCAAGCTTATGCCAAAAGGGGGGCTTTCTCACATGGTTAGAGATCCATTAAAATGACCAAAACTGAAAAATGATTTTAAGGTAGATCTATTTACTATTTGTGCACGTTGTGGTAAATATGCTTGAAAAAGGTGGAATTATCAATTGTTAGTGGTTAACACTTTCATATCTTGGACAATTGACAAGAAATCATATATGACAAAATACCTCACAGAGATGTGGTCTATATAGGGCTGCACTTGCAGCCATTACAAATTTGACAGGTTAACTAGGACATTTTTCAGCTCGAGAAACAATGAATATCATTAGCAGTACTTATAAAATTTGAGTTTTAGAATTGCATGCAAACATAGAACACTATAACACAAAAAGATCTTACTTCCAATGCAGAGTAGTAATTAAAAAATTATAAACTTTGAAACAAAAGCTTTCATCTTTGTTATTGTAGACAATATAAATATAAAAGCTTTAATTTTGTGTTATGTTTCTTTGTCCCCTGTATCTTGGTGTGGTCTTGGCCATGGTGGCAGCAAAAGAAGAGACAGAGAAGTGGTAGAGGCAGATGACGAATGAGAACAGGCAGGATTGTTCTTCTTCTAGGCAATCTACTTACAATACTTCAAAATTTGTGGGTTAAATCTGTGTCTCCATACATTCTGCGCTGGCAATAAATTGTTTTACCCAATTTTTTTGAGGTTGAATATGACTTGTAGCTAATGAGAACCCTCATTACCCTCATTTCTGTTCAAAGTATTCTTCTAGGTAATCTAGTTACTAGTTTCCAATAATGTATGTGATATATTCTCCATATATTCCTCGTTTGTTGTTCTATTTTTAAGATATATTCTCCATATATTCCTCGTTTGCTGTTCTGTTTTTAAGAGTTATTTGGTGAAAGAAAACTTTTGATCTTTAAGACATTCATCCCATTTTTTATTGCATTCGAATTTCAGTCATCTGATAACACATTCATCCCAATATATGCATCACTTTTACCGAAAACTGTCCGACAACCTTAAGAAGATGAACATCATTGGTACTCTCTATTTTCCCCTTTAAATATTCTTAAGTGTGCTATGTCAGGTTAGAATTTGGGTTTTTTATTAGACCCCTCACAATGTGTTGGCACTCATGGTGGACAGGTTCTCTTAGTCATAGGGCAGTAAGTATTTAGCTTGCCCATGCATTTTTTAATATTAGCTTGTGCAGAATAGATGGAAGTAAACTGCGAGATAATATAATGCAACAAAGTAGCCAAGAACCCCACTAGTCCTTTTGTTTCTGCCTTAGAACCCAACTCCTTAATTCAATTGTAGCTTGTAAGAAATGGATGTTTATTTGATGTGGATCACCTTCAGTAGAGATTTCTTCTATTTTCAACCATTTTTTTGTTCAACCTTTTTTTGTTCCCTCTACAGTTTTTTTTGGTTGGTGCTTTTTAAAAAAATAGCAGTTTTTCAACTGCTCTATTTTTCTAGCCAAACTGCCCCATTTTGTTTAATGAGGCTCTGAGTTTTTCTGATTTTGGTTATCAAAAAATAGCACTTTGTCGACTGGTCTGTTTTAACTTTTAGTTCCTAATTTCTATTGCACACTTTAAGACACATTGTTTGATGTTGCCAAGAAGAAAGAGGGACTAAGTTGATCCATGTACTGAGCTTAATGAGCATCATTGATACTTTGTGTGACAAGATTAGGACCTATGAAATCCTCCTATGTAGAATAAACTTCACTGTCATGATGCCTTCTTCCATCACCTAGTATTAATAGGGCATGGGGAATAGACCGATATTTGGATGTTTTTTCATCATTTTAGAAAGTTCTTGCACATAACCCTAGAAGTCAATGATTTATTGATTGCTTGTCAGTTAGCTTAGAAATTCCATAGACGAGCTTTAGATTTAGCGACCAACCTATCCTTGAAAATCTGTAAATTTTCGGCTAGATTGAGCAGATTTAAGTCAATATCAAGCACGGTACTTTCCTTGAAAACCTATGATAATCAATCTGATGGCTATATGCAGTAATTTTTATTGGAAAACAAGACGAAGATAGTATTTTATTTTATTTCCAATAAAGGAATTTCTAAGCTGCTTCTGATGCATATTCTGTGATTTTATTTATTAAAGACTTGAAAGTTTGGTTATCAATTTTCTTTATTTCTTATACTATAATCTTCATTTTATTATGAGACATTACACATATTTTATTATCACTTTGTGCATTTTCTACATTTTGTGAACATTGGGCGACCCTATTTCTTGAGGCATTTACTCAAATAGTTCGTGCACTACCACTAAACATAAGCATATTTTTTAGACTGTTCCAAATGAAGGATTGTATATATACATTAAGTTGTAATATTTATTTAGGCATGTATTACATTTCCATGATTTAACTTCCAAATTAGTCCTATTGTAATATAAATATGTTTGATGTTGCCAGGATTCATATGGGGTTCAATCAACAGATGTTATTTACATTACAGGATAAAGTAAAAATGGTTCAATCAACAGATGTTATTTATATTACAGGATATGGTAAAAATGTTTCCAAATTGATATATTCCAGCCATTATGATTAATCAGTAGAAACTTTCAATTCTTGTGCATCTGTCTTGGTAAGGTCCTTTGTGTCTGGTACTAAGGATTCTATTGTGTGAAATTTTTTTTCTTCTTTACAATGGTGAAATGTTAGTCTTTTGTTTGGAAAAAATTGTACAAATGGTAATTTCTTGCGACCTTTCGTCCATCCATATGAGCTGCCCAAGGGTGCTCCAGAAATTTGCATCACATAATTTTGTTTTTTCATGGTGGTACTATAACAGCAATCAAGAGCTCTTCAGAATGGGTTTTCTATTTTTTTAATATTTTACTGACCTGTTATTTTGATCTGCATTTTTTAATGAAGATTTGAAATAGTGTAGTACGTGTTATTTTGATCATTCTTTTACGTGGAGTTTAAGTGGTGTTGAAGGAGTTGTGTTATTGAACTGCAACATATATTGCTAAGGTATGTCCACAGAATTTAGAATTTTTGTTTTGTTAAATTTAGTTTTTTATTTGACATATACAAATGGTAATTTCTTATTTTTTTAATCTATTGTTTGTTGTACGTTTTTGCTACTCTTTAGGCTAGGTGGATATAAAAACTAGAGCAATATAAAAAGGAGAAAGAAGACTTTAGCAGTCAAACTTCATTGATTTTTCTTATGATAACTAGGTTGATTTACACATTTTAAATCAATTGAATCATCAAGATGCAAGACCTGTCAAACTCCATTGATTTTTCTTATGATAACTAGCTTCAAATTTCATTTTAACTTGAAGTGGGTTTGGTATCATTGTAAACTATTTCTGGACATTCTATTTTTTCAGTCTATACTAAAGACAGATTCAATGAGATTGGCTTGAAATATGTTAATATTTTTATTTATCTTTAGTATGTTTTTAATAATCTGTTAAATAAATATTTAGCATGCTATGAGGGTCTATTCTCCTTAGACTGGTCAAATTCCATTGATTTTTCTTATGTTAACTACCTTTAAATTTCATTTATCTTGAAGTTGGTTTGGTATCATTGTAAACTATTTCTAGACATTCTATTTTTTCTGTCTATACTAAAGACAGATTCAATGAGATTGGCTTGAAATATGTTAATATTTTTATTTATCTTTAGTATGTTTTTAATAATCTGTTAAATAAAGCTTTAGCATGCTATGAGGGTGTATTCTCCTTAGACTAGTCAAACTCCATTGATTTTTCTTATGTTAACTACCTTTAAATTTCATTTATCTTGAAGTTGGTTTGTATCATTGTAAACTATTTCTAGACATTCTATTTTTTTCTGTCAATACTAAAGATAGATTAAATGAGATTGGCTTGAAATATGTTAATTTGAAAATTAAAACTTAGATTAATTGGAATTTGTTTGAAAGATGTGCATTTTGAAAAGTGCAGAATGACTCGTGCATGATTATGGTTTTTGTGTGAAAATCTCAATGATTGATTACATTATGAGTTAATGCAAATTTTGTATCCTTAATATGCATTGAGTACTATGGAGTGCATTATTTTCTGTGCTTAAAGGGATATAATATCTCATTGATTCTTATGATGCATCATAGTGCCCTTATAGATTAGAGTTAAAATATACATCAAACTCCTATAACATGCCTACTATTGTTATCATGATTAAATGGATGTGACTCTTGTGTTATGCTTAATGGATTTGGACATATATGATGTGTATTGGAGATGAATGACTTATATGGGGATACTATGGACAATGAGTACCATTATGTATGTTTGAAGCTTGCATCATGATTTGTGTGTATAAAGGTTGATGTCATATATAGCATAGTATGAACAATGAATACCGTCCTATTTTTGTGAAGCTTGCATGATGGTTGGTGTACTTGTTCATAAGGCATGTGGTTAGTGATATTCACTCTTTTTCATCATGATTTTATGGCCTTGATGTGAAGGGTCTAATGACATATAATGCCATTACATTGGATGTATTTCAAATGGAATTTATAATGACATATATATCATGTATTTTTTATATGGGATTTCTTGAAGTTTGTATCAAACTCTATGATATTCCTAGTATGTTTGTTCAATTCTGATGGTCAAATGATGATTGTATGGATTTTGCATGGTTGATAGAAATTGATTCCTCTACATGACGATTGTACATTTTTTTAAGGATTTGATGAAATATATATAATTGAGATGTATGTATTTTCTTTGGAGGCTCTAATGACATATATGTCAGCATTGTATTAGTTTTGTTGGTAGGTTGTATCAAACTTGTATGGTGTGTGTAGTGTGCTTGTTCATCAGTCATGGTTTTGATAGATTGTGGTATATATTGTGTATGAATATGACAAAAAATTATAGATGTCATTGCATCTATGTGATGCTTACATCATTATTAGTTTGCAGCAAGCTAGCAAGCTCCTATGGTTTTCCTAGTGTGTTTATTCATGTGTTGTAGCTAGTGACATTTGTTTGTGCATGAGGATTATACGAATTTTACATGAAGGGTCAAAAGCCATATATATCTTTAAGTTGTATGGGTTTGTTTGATGGTTGAGTGACATTGATTAGTTTTGTCATTTTGATTGCATGATTTTTTTATGAAATTGATTGAGTGACATATTATTGGATTTTAAGAGTTTTTTTTTTTTTAAATCACATTTGAATCTTGAGGTTTGCATAGAGTGCATGTTTATGGTATCATGGTTTACTTGACTCAATGAAATGATTGCATGCTTTTTTCATAAACAATCTAATGAATGTCATTGAGTTGTATGTGCATTTTCAAAGGTTGCATAAAATGGCTACAATATGCATAGTGTGCTTGTTTGTGCATCATGGTTGACAGAGAGACATCACTTTTGTATTATTTTTGCATAAAAGGTCTAATGCCATGTATATCATTAAATTAAATGGATTTTTAGAAGGTCCTAACGGGACAAACTATATTGAGTTTTAAGGGTTTTGTTTGAAAGTTATATTAAATTCTATGGTGCCCTTAATGTGTTTGTTCTTCATCCTATTTGAGTCGCACAATATTTTGTGCATGATGATTGTATGGATCTCTCTTAAGGGCTCTTATAATTCATTGGGTTGTATGTATTTGTGCAAAATTCGTGTAGCTAATTTGAACCCAACTACTATGGTGTGATTAGTGTTTTTGTGCATTAGGACTAAAGACAATAGCGCACAAATGATTATATAATGTTTTTTTAATCAAGTCTAATGACATGTGAATTATTAAGTCATGATTATAGTTTTAATGTCAATCAAAATCATGCCATCCCTAGCCTTGTTTATGTGTTATGCTTGAGTGATGTTGACTCTCATGTGTGATGGCTCTAATGGAATATTATATATATGGTGTGTATTAGGGTTAAATGACATATATGGCGCAAAATCCTATGAGTGTTTATGGTTAGTGCACCTAAAACTCTAATTGTGTGCACATTTGAGCTATATGGTTTATGACATTTGCTCTTGTGCATGGTATCCTATTACTACAAATAACTTTTTTGTTAAAATTTCATCATGGCTAAGGTGCATCAAACTCCTATACTAGGTATGTTCAATGTACTTATTTTTTATTAGAGTAAAAATAGGTTTTGGAGGGACTTGATACCCTTTACAATAAAAATTGAGAGATACAACATGAAAGTCCATCAAAACATAACAGGATGAGATCAAAATGTGGGTTTTAGACATAGGATCCCACAACCTAACACAAGATGTTGCACAAAGTTGCTAGCAAAAAGCCAAAAAAAATCCTACAGGACTAGTGAAATACTAGCCCAAAGACCCACAAACAGGGACCACTATGATTTACCTTTAGTGTTGCCCTTGTGGGAACGAAGGGTCATGTCAAAAGAGGGCATATATGGCTTAGATTTCTTTCCCTTCATAGTAATCCACCCCTCCTCCACCTTCGCAGCCTCATCCTACCAAGAGAACGAGCCCAACACAAAAACACCAACACCTTGAGAAGCAGAGGGAACACCCCCTAGCAAAGAGGCATCAAAACCATTACCACCAACTAGAACAACATCACCAAGGATGCCGCCAATGTTGATAGCCTCATCCCTACTAGAGGAAGAAGATCCCAGGGGCACAAACTCGTGAACCTCAGAAATAGGAGGGGCTAGAGATGGAAAACCATCCACAACATCCCCACCATAAAAAACTGGATCAGCTTGAGGAGATACCACAATATCTGCACCACCACTTGAGAGAAGCTCAAATGAGCACTAGAATTCTTCTCAACTGCATAATGTAGATTAGACACACCCTTCCACAATGAAGCTGACGAACTTTTCTTCACTGAACCATAATGCTTAGTTGCTTGACCAGTTTTAAAATATCTTTTACATCTGAAGGGAATCTCTTCATAGTCTAAAGATTGAATCCAACTTCCGTTAGAAGAATTAATCAAGATCTCAGCAAGCAATCCTTTAGAAATTTCCAGCTCAATCAAAATATGGGCATAGATGGAGTGAAGTATGTCAAATGATTGCCCATCCACCAACAAAAAGTCCCCAAGAGCATTACCAACTTCCTCAAAGAGAGAATCAGTCGAAAGATAAGGAAGGTGAACCCAAACCAGAAGCTTATCAAACATTTCAGAAGAGGGATTAAAATCAGTGTGCCATGATTTTACCATTAGCAGGTATCTATTCTTTATTCTGAAAAGAAATTCCAAATAAAATTTTCTTTCTATCCTATGTAACCTCAAATTTAACCACAAAAAACCTCTAGCGATCGGTCGACATGTACAGTACCATAAAGAATGGGCTCCCAGAACTCTGAAATCCATTCGGGCAACTTAGGGAGGCTAGGCCAATAACCCCTGAACCGACATATAATCCCATGAGACAAAAACACACACACATTATTATCAATCTCCCCATTCGTATCCTCATTCAGCTTCAAAGATATAGCACAAGAAACATGAATGTAACCTCTATCAGGAAAATAACGCTTTGAAACTTGCCCAAGACGGAAGCCCAGTCAAAGCCGCCGCCACACCCCCACCACTAGAGGTCCCAGAAATGGGAATAAGACCATTAGAGAAGCTAGAGGTCTGAATAGAATGGGGACTTGGACTGCAGAAGAAAGCCCAAGATCGGGCGCAGACGAAGGGTAGGAAAAGGCCTCCGCGGCAGGAGGAGAACTCGTGGGCCTTAAAGCCTGCGAGACCACACCACAACCAACCACCGTCGCAGCCTAGCCGCAGACATGTTTTTTTAGCAAATAAGAGATGTTCTTCAAATCTTTGTTCACTGTACTTGTTAATGTACCATGGTTTGTAACATTCACTCTTATGCATGATGATTATATCATTTTTAAGTGGGATCATATGAAATATGTCATTAAGCTACGAGGATATTTTTTATTGAAGGTTATGAATGCCCATGAATTTGTATGGATTTTGTGGGAAAGAGATTTTTTAATGCATCATGACTTAATGACATTAATTCTTCTACATGATTAGTATATGACATTTTTCAAAAGATATAATCACATATCATTAATTTTTGGAGGGCTTTTCTGAATATATGACATTTAGTTTTATGCGTTTAGTTTAATGGATTTCATTTAACTAGGTTGTTTAGTATTTTCTTAGAGGTTATATTGAAGTGCTTAGTATGTTTGTTATTGACCACACATGTGATATTTGAGCCTTGTGTGCTATGGTTCTAATGGTTATTAGCATATAGTATGAGCCAATGTTAAATGTAATGCTCCATTTGAAGGACCAAAGAAAAAACCAATGGAACAACTTAAAAAAAAGTAGCACAAAAGATACATCTCACTTGTATTACAATGCACAAACAAGTGTCATATGAAACATTATGACATAAATGTAATGATAACCAAAATAACCTCACCATTGAATATGCAAGGTGGTACCAATAGAAGACTAGAGATTCATAGGACAAAACCACCATGATGAACCTATGGGAGAAAGGAATATCACCAAAAAGATAATTAAAAGACATAATGATAGGACGAGAGGATTGTCAACCTTCAATTCATACCAAATATAGTTTAACATGCTTATGAACTATTCAGAAACCAACACCAATGATGATTGTCTAGGAGACAACACTACTCAACTAGATGATGACCTTATCAAATTATAACTCAAGGAACAAGATGTGGGCACTACCACTTCCATTCAACTCGCTAGGTCCAAAGACATTCTTAACATAAATGCCAACCTATATAAGAGGTTACAAAATTGAGAGAACTTACTCCCTCTCAACCCTATTGGTCTTTGGTGGGCGAAGGAAATATGTTTTAACTCACCTCTTTTGCAAAACAAAAGAACTTGGAAGAGAGAAAGCCTAAATAATGAAGTTTGAAGAACTTGACCAGAGTTTCAAAGTTTAGAGGTTCTTTATTAACCATTACTTGGGGTAGACATAAACAGTAAGGAGAAAGCGTGAAGTTCAAAATCTATGAACTTGGAAACTCTGAAGATTAAAGGGTTATGTAGTCACAATCAAGGGTTGGGATTGTAACTTACTCTTTTCACTAGTTTAATTGGAATTTAAAAGGCTTATGCTCTATGCCCAATTTCTAATAAATATCACCAAAGAAAGTCTTAATTTTACACTTTAGAGGTCGAGATTAGTGATTCACCTATCTTGAGGAGAACAAGATTTATTTTCCCTTTGACTGGTCACTATGCTTTATTGTACACCTTCCAACTCGACAAAATATTTGATCTTGCACAATTGCGTAGTCGATCACAATTGTAGATCTCCCTTGAACTGATAAAAGTTAAGTCCATGGAATGAAAACCCTTCACCATGTTATTCACCATGTCATCATTTAAAACCCTTCTACTAGAGTGTTAGATCCCTAAGTAGGTTCCAACAAAAGCTCTTGCCTAGTTGATGTGGATGTCCACAAAGGACACATTTTTTTATTTTGTTGGCTTACTGGAACTTGAAAGGAGTTCAAGCGAAACAAGAGATCTCTAGAGAACTTACAATGCTTTTGGTAAAAGCACAAGTCCTAGTGGAAAATACTAATATGGACATGTAAAGCCATCATGTGGCACATTCGGGTGTGTGCACCAAGTTGTGGACCAAAAAAGTGGACACACCTTTAAAAAAATTCAAATTTTTAATAACCCATGTGGCACATTCGGGTGTGTGCACCAAGTTGTGGACCAAAAAAGTGGACACACCTTTAAAAAAATTCAAATTTTCAATAACCCGATCAGGTTATTAAAAATTTGAAATCGTTCTAGGCTTGGTAAACCAAGCCAAGAATATATTATAAAAAAATGTGTGCGCCTCAAAACCCGATCGGGTTATGAGGAATTTCTCATAACCCGATCGGGTTATGAGACTCATTGAGTTTCTAATAACCCGATCGGGTTATGAGAAACATAACAAAAACAAAATAGCCCGCGGCTTAGGCCATTTTTTAATGCCTAAACCACAGAGCAGAAGTGTGGAGGAGGTTTAACAGTAGCATAACCCGATCATGTTTTGCACAAAACACCATTTAATCAAGATTTTCAACCAATGGCGCCCCGTAACAAAGGTAAGTTTGTTTTTTTTTGTTGTTTTTTTTTTTTTGCAATTGTAATCAAATTAGGTTATTTTATTTATTTTTTGTTTTCTTTTATTAATTTCATTCTAGATTCATCAAACAACCCAAAAAGATGAAAATGAAAAGAAAGACCACCCTTGTAGAAGCACCATCATCGCCACCTGTAAACCCTCAACAACCCTCGCCACCCATAAACCCTCAACCACAATCTCCTCTCGTAAACCCTCCGCAAAATTCTCCTCCTCCATAACAATTGCCACTCGTACGCCCTCTACATGTGTCATTAGGTCATGTACATGCATCACAAGAAGACCTTGTGCAATGCCTTAACCAAAATAGTGCACAAATTAATATATTGGTCTATAGGTTGAAGGCTTCCGGTCTTCAGCATCACTCTACCCTCGCCACTACATTAGAAAAAATGTCTAATAGTACAAATGAGGTGTCCCAAGAGGTGACAAAATGGGGTTCATGGAGGGATAGGTGTCGTACATTTTATGCTGATGGTTTATCCTATGAGGATGTGAAAAGAAAAGGCATAGAAAAATGTGACATATGTGCTCTTTTCACCGATCCTAATACTAGCAATTCCCTAGAAGTTAATACAAAATGATTTCCTATACATTAGTGTGTTCATAGGGGGATGAAATCATCTTTTTGGGATAGGTGGTACATGGTATTTGACCAACCACCTTGTAATAATAATGAGGTTCCTTTATATTTTGTGAGGAAGCTATACTGTGAGTTTATCATTGGCGAGAAGTCGAATTACTTTGACTTTTGTGAGTTCCAGGGTAGAGGGAGAGGCTCTGCGTAGGATAGACCTGGGGCACATAGGATTACCCGACCACAAGAGAGGAGGCGTACTGCGAGAAAACCCCTCATTCATGTTGTGGTCCCAGTAGTGGTGAAGGAGTCTATGGATATACAGACTCTTCATGCAACTGCATCATTGACTGATGTCATTATCCAACATGGCACTCAGTTAGTTGGAGAGGATGGATCAGTGCCACCTCCATATTCATCAGATGCGCCATTAGGATCATCCCATCCTATGCCAGCTCCATCGCCATCAGATGCACCATTAGGATCATCTCATCCCGTGTGAGATCCATTATCATCAAATGCATTTGCAGGGTCAGCCCAGCCCATTGAGCATATCTGCATCAATTGTAATAGTATATGTGATGGGGTAGATAGCCAGGTGAGTGTGGATGGTTTGACATCCCATTCATGTGTACATTGCGACAGAAGATGTCCGGCATCCACTATTGAGGATGTGGCCCTCACAGATGATCTGTTGTCGATGGTGTATTCCTCAGAGCCGACACAGGTTTGTTTAAATTTGTGTTTTGACATGTTATTTTAATTAATTACCTAAATCTGTTAAAAGTAAATAAAATTTGATGTATAGAATAATCTAAATTGATACATGAATAATATGCATTGCAGGGTGCAGCTGGTGGTACAAGCACACCAAGGAGTGCTTGTTATAGTACACGTAGACGGGTAGCTCAAACACCTAAGGTAATGTTTTATAAATATTCCTAAAATAGAATACTACGTTATTTTGAAAATATCATATCTTAATAAATTGTATGGTGGTAACTTAGTGTATGTTTTTTTTCTATTGCTTTATAGTCAAATAATTTTTTCTAATGTAATTCAACTCAAGGAATTCACTTCCTTGTCTAGCCATCATGATTCAAATTGATTTGAACTCCCGCTCTCCATCCTTAGACTCAATTCAACCAATGTTGAACTCATACATAGACTCATACCCCAACCAATCACTTATTGGCTTCTGAATCAACCTTGAACATCATTCGGAACATCCAACCATATTTCTTTTACTCTTATTTCTTGTTCAAAATAATGAATACAATCTCTGATTGTTCATTGATTTTGATTATCCTTAATCCTTAAATACACCTCCATGTCCTTTTGAAGACTCCCAACATATATGATGCATAGGTGGTGGTTGGTGACCTCATTGATCATGTCTGACAACAATCCATCTCCTATTTGTAACAACTTCTCACTTCCAAAGCTCCCTCAATGACTCACCTTCTAGGCTACCCCAGGTGCTCCTAGTGCTTCCCAAATACCATATCTTCACTCACAACTTCAACCTTCATTTCAACTCCATAAATAATCTCCTTATGGCCTATCTACCATATTCCATCAACCCATTATGATGCAGGGGCATCATATGCTCTACATGAACACAATGGAGATCCAGGTCATCAACAAGATCATGAGGCATTCCATAAAGTCAATTGGTCCATTTTAAAACCAATCATGGCATTTGAAGAGGCAAAAAGTTACCATGTTGCATAATGTCTTGTTGA
>MU227309.1:206740-229697 GCA_018584345.1 Thuja plicata
TGTTAACATAGTTGCATGCTCTACATTTTCATTAGATGAATTAGGTGCATCTATCCCCATCAGTTCAATTGGTGTATGTTGATGATTTTCATTTTCATTATGTGCATTTTGTTCATTAATGACATCGGATTGAAATGGTGCATTTGTCACATTAACATTAACATCAACATTTTCATCACTTACGTTGCTTGCATTTGCTATTGTACCTTATCGTATTCTCCTCATGCGCTCCCTTTGTCTTTCCTTTTCTGTCTCTCGTTGTTCAATTGTTCCTCCTTTGTTCTTTCCCATTGTTCATATTGAATGGACCCTACGAATAATATCATTAACATAGAATAACATGTGAACATAAAATACAAAAAATAAGAATAAATTAACCATTTTCTTGAAATGAGAACTTACAATGATAAAATAACATTAAAAAAACAAATAAAAAAATACAATTTTCAAGCATTGCAAAGAAAAATATGCAAAAAAAGTGCAAACATGTCTGTTCCTGGCGTAAAATAACATAAAAATAGTTGTGGGACCTCTAAACGACTTGCAATGACTATTTTAAGACCATTGAACCAAACAAAGATCCTAATTCAACAGAACCCAATCAGGTTTAGAACCCGATCGGGTTAAGAGAACATAACGGCTCTGTGTTCCTAATTACTCAGAACCCGATCGGGTTCTGAGAACATAACGACTCCATGCTCCTAGTTATTCAGAACCCGATTGGGTTTTGAACAACTAAGAACAAAGGAGGATTGAGAGAGAGAGAGAGAGAGATCTCTGGTTATGGAGAATAAAATTAATAGTTTTTACTTCTTCAAAACTCGATCAGGTTTTGAAGTAGTTTTTTCTTTTCAGAACCTGATTGGGTTTTTAAGTACTTTTTTCTTTACAGAACCCGATCGGGTTTTGAAGTATTTTTGTCTTTTCATAACCCGATCGGGTTATTTGAAATTAAGAAACCCGATCGGGTTATGGCTCGGGAAGAGGCTTGAAAAATGACCCAAAGGCTTGGAGGCTCATTTTCCCTCCTTTTTTGTTCTTCTAGATGTTTTTTTTTAAATCTTGTAAGATGATTTCTTGACTTTATCTTCATCAGGTTTACAATTTGTCAACTAGGTAGTTTTATACTTTTCACCATAATCTAAAACGTCTTCTTAGCTTTCTAACCATATAAAGTTTTCTATTTTTGGACAACATTAGCATAGTAAACTTTAATTTTCTTTACCAGTGTCTTGATTGTACACACAGACATATGTCTACCATTTTTTTAATAACTTTTGAAATACTAAATAAAATTACAAATAAATTACATATGATTTTTATACACTTAATTCTATACACTTTTAAAAAAAAAATTTCATTTTTGATTATTTTGATGCAAGTTATGCCCACCGCACAAACAGGTACCAAATGTTCAAGATGCGATCACTTCAAAAAATCACAGAAAAAAAAATACTCATCATAAAATTACAAAAAAATATACAAATTCTAGATCTCACTCTTACCTATCATCCTACCAAAGGGATTTAAAAAATAATTAATATAACTATACCTTTTGTACCGCGTACGGAAACATCTATGTTATATGTTTCCAAAAAAATCAGGAACATGTTTTCGTGTGAGCGAGGTTTGACCCTCTTAATATTATAGGGTTTTAAATAAAATTAGTGTTCTAGAAACTAGATTCAGATTAATACAATTTTTATTTTTACACATCTTATTTTGAGTGCATGACCCTCAAACTCCTATTCCAAGTTCAGGTTTACCCGATTTCAGAAAAAATGTGTCACCTTATACCCCCCCTTTTGGTCCACAACTTGGTGCACATACCCATTCAATGAATAAATTAATATAGAGAGATTAGATTTTCACAGTCCATAAATCAAATTATAAATATTTTTTTGGATTCAACTTAGTATTTTTTTCATCAACATTTCGGATCACACTCCATGATCCATCATCAGGATGATAGCTGTAAGAAAACAAGCGATGAATATATTGTAGACGAAGAAGGTTAAAAAGGAAGGTGGGAAGGGATGACTCAAAGTTCAAACTAAGCCCAAATAAAAAATAGAAGGGAAAAAGGGGATTCAAAAGGAGCTAAAAGAGAACACCACTAAAAATAGAAAGAATGAAAAAAAGATGAAAAAATTAAAATAAAAAGAAATAGAAAAAAAAAGAGAGAACTAACAATAAATTAATAAAAAGAGAACTAAAAAAAATGAACCGAGTGTGTGTGTGTGTGTGTGTGAGAGAGAGAGAGAGAGAGAGAGAGAGAGATCTAAGAGAAAAAGGAATATATATAAGAAAAGAGGAATAATAAGGAAGAGCTCTCAAAAGAACTAAAAATAAACAACAAAAAGATATATAAAATAGTATGGCAACAAGAGAGAGAGAGAGAGAGAGAGAGAGAGAGAGAGAGAGAGAGATGACAACTAATTATAGACATAATACAAATATAAATAATTTATAAATTATATAAATTAAAAATATAAATATAAATTACTTGTTAATTGAGCATGTCAATAGGATTAATTCTTAGCCAAGATGGTTTTTATTTTTGATGAGATAACAAATGAGTTCATACTATCTTGTTTAATTTATTGTAGTACATTATTTTTTTAAATAAAAAAGACATATATTTCTTGTATTTTAGTGAGAAGTTTTCCTTGAGACGAGTGTTCCTTAGTGGGGCATTACATCTAGTTGTAGAGCCAACCTGTGGCACTGGGATCTCTTGTTAATCTTGTTGCCCACGTTCTCATTGTAAATTGTGAATTGTCTGGTAATGTCTACTTAATTAACTTTGTGTGTATTCCTCTTGTGTTTATATGCAATTGTTAATGTAATATCATGTGCAAAGCATATATGATTGACTATGTTTAGGTGTTTCTATTAAATGTATATTCAAATGAATTATAGTAGGTTTGTTTTGATAATTGAAAATGAAAATAAATATCTCTTCACCCTTTCATCTTTGCTTGAAGTGTGACTATCAAAAGATGTTAATTAAGGAAATACAAGTGTATAAATTGAACCATGGATTGCGAATGTATAACATGTGAGATTAGAGAAATCCTCAAAGTTCATTTGTGATTTGGAGGAATAAGTAAGGGTGATAAAGGGGTAATTGTATTTAGAATCTTTAGTAAATGATTAAATGAATATATTTTTTTGGTTCAATAATTATTGATGCATTGTGTAAAATTTCCCCATTTTCTTATCATTGTGGAAAATTGTTTGTCCTTGACTTGGTAAGTGTTACAATATGTAGTTTGAAGGAACTATGAATGTTATGGTAGATGCATCTAGCCGAAGGATGATGCTTTGGGTATGCTTCATGTTCTTGATTGTGTGACTAATAGATATGTGAAGTACAAGCTTATTGTTTTCTTTTTCCCTTGATTAGAACAAAAATGTTTGTTGATTCAATGACTTTTTTTAAGGTTGGCATACTGTATCATTGTTCTTTATGTCCCATTTTGTAGAAATTTTAGTCATCTTGATGATAGATGTTATTATCTCATGAGAAAAGATGAGATTGACATATATATTGCATGTTCGCTTATGATCACATGAAAGTGAAATAAGAAATAAGGATGTCATTAGTAGTTTGTGCTATGTGAAAATAATGTAAAATATGAATAGATGAAATGAGAAAATATGGAAAATGTACGATGTTGTAATGTACTCCCTTGTCAATATTATAAAGCCAGTACTAGTGTTTATGTTGGGTGTTGTGTAAAACCAGTTATTGCTTGTGTGCCCATGGGATGGTGTAATCTAGCACTCAAATGTGCATGTTATGATTTTCATGGATACGGGCGAACCATACCCTTATGTGTTGTTTTCTTTCTTGTTACCTTACTGAGTGCCAACCTCAGGGTTGTTTATAATTTAAAAGGGGTAGTAAAGTTACCAATTCCTCAGGTAGAATGACCGGTGTACAAATAATGGTGGTACAAAGAGACCTTAACTTCTACTAGTTGAGGGATGAAGTAATCAATATTTTCCCTATAACTTAGTATGTAAAGTGGTAGTATACTACTAGCATTACCACCTCCTTGGGTAGAAAGCACGACATATGAGTAATGGCAACATGAAATGACCTTAGCTTGGAAGGAGGAGGTAAATTAATAATTCCCCTTATGATGGACCCATTTATGTGGTTCCTCTTATGTTTAGCCGAATCCCCACAATTTTGAGCATAATACTAGTACACAGTTAGAGATTCTTTGGGCAGGCATATGATTTTGAGGATTTATGGATATATGCATTTTTTTATGCAGTCCAGCATGGGGATGGAGACTTTTTCCCATGCTATGATGGATACCATATCAGCACATGTTCTGACATGATATAATGGGTACAATGCTACACCCCATTGATGTTGCAACATAGTGCAAGGTGATGATGTCATGTTGCTGATGGAAGCGAGATAAGATTGAGGACATGATGCCACATACATAATTACGTGAAGTACAAAATATGTATGTTATGTATTCCTACTTGATGTAGAGAAATATGGAGATTCTTGTATGCTTGTAGAGGGGCATCCATGGCTTCTCAATTGATTAGGCATTTATAGGCATATGAATGGGCCTTAGCCACATATACCTCTAGCTACGACAATGATCTACATGAGGTATCACTATGTGGGGTGTAAACTATGTGTGCCTTCTTTCTGAGGAACATTTTCATGCAACATATGACCAATGTGTGCTTTCTCTTCTTGGTCTATGGTCATGTCGGATGTGTTGATGTCCTCATTCTATACCACCTAATGTGGGGTGTTGCTAAGGTGAATACCCAATGCCATGTGGATAGCGTGCTTGGGGTACACCACATGATGGGTTATTGTGATAGCCAAACGTTGTTCCCTCCTTCCTTGTGAGGTGGCTAGATATTGTCACATAGTAATGTAATGTACAATTTATGATGATTTTTACCTTTGTTTGTGTAGACTAGAAAATTTGTTTATCTTTGTTTATGATGGTTTAGCCACAAACTTGTGAGACTTATCTTATGTTATTTTACTATTGCAAAATTTATTGGATTTTTTTATCTTACTGTTGAGATTGATAATTATTTTTTTCTCTTATTTATAAACTTTGGTGACTATGTTAGAATAACCAAGGGGGGTGAATCAATGGCCTCAAAAATCAATCCAATAATCCAACCAAAACTTATATCACATATATAAAACCTCTAGTTATTTTCAGTCCTACAAGATGTATGCCTTGTATGAATCTAACATATATATACTGCTCGGTGAATATAATATTTATCCTTTTCTTAAGCTTTACCGAATATCAGTTTATCTTATTCTAGCCTTTACCAAATATCAGTAAATAAACTTAGTGTTTACCGATCAATCCTGTTTTAGTAATGTGTAAAGCAAACCATCAAAGAAATGAACCATATACACATTTGACACATGATTTTTTAACATGGAAACCCTGTTAAGGGAAAAACCACTTGGGACTAGTAACCCAAAATTTTCACTCTTCTGAAGTGAGCTTGGTGAAGAGCCAACCATGTTAAAGGTTACAAGCACACTGTTAAGTGCGACCTTGTTAGAGGATTTAAAACTAACAGTTTATCACTTGACCTAGCATTCACTATGTTGTCAACATGAAAACCTTTTGATACTCCTTGGGATGTATCTCAATATATTAAGGATGGTTAAATCCCACTTGGTTAAGAGATTTTCTGAATCAATGGTTAAACTGAACAGCAAATGATCTGTTCATAAATACAACTTAATCTTGCGGGTGTTCAGATCTATTGTAAGTCCATAATGCCTCTTTTGATCAAAGTTCTCTTCAATTCCTTTTTCTCCACTTCTTTCTGCTTGGTGAATGTTGTTGCTTCTCTATTGCTCGGTGTCTACAGAATTCTTAGCTCTATTCTTCAACCTGTATGATCAGGTATGCATGAAGACTACTATCTTCACCAGAATTATATTCAACATTCCTCTATGATAATGAATTACTTTTCTCTTTATATAGGAATGATTTCATCGTTTCTTTCTTCTTGTTTTCTTCGTTGGTCACTTCTAGATCTGTAAAGCTTGCCATGCTTGCTTGAGTTTTATTCCATAAATCTCTCCTTGTTTTCTGGAATAAAACATGCTTTAATTTTCCTTCTTATCTTTAGCTTTTAACTGATTGATAGAAATAAAGTAAACAATCAGTTAACTCTAAATATAGCTCCTGCTAGCTAAGTGTTTTGTCATTTCCTAACTTCAGTTCCCGTCAGCCAAGACTTCAGTTGTGCTCGGTGACTACTGCAGATAGCTCGGGCAAAAAATTTAGTTTTGTTCATTGACAACTATAGTTAGATCGGTAATTCTTTCTCGGGTATCTCTTGCTCAAGTAACACTGTCTGTTGGTTGACACTGTGAACTTTTGTGCTTGGGGTTCACTATTTGTTGAGGGTTTACTGTCACTCGGTGTATATGATTATCGACGACAAAAACTTTGTCTCTTCAGATCTTTAAGTGTTGTGACAATATGTGTATGAGAAATCATACCATATCAAGTTGACATCAATGACAATACAATACATTAACTGAATTAATGTCTTGAATTTACTTTCTACAACTCGATGATCATCAACTTTGTCATCTTCAAATATTCAATCACTTATAGTTCATCAATCTATCCTTTAGCATTGATGGAAACATACTACTAACATAATATGAAATATATCAGTTGTAGTTCATCAATCTCTCCCAAACCTTATTGTTCTATAACCAATTCAAATATCTAACTCTTGGTAAGCTCTTCTAGCTTAGATTTGATTCTTGTAGAGTACTCTCTTCATTCTTCATTCCCTTCAATGGATAGATGTAACAATTTTTGATTTTATCTCTCCCTTTGTTGTAGAATCTCTTCTACATTTTCTAGATAGATATGCAGTGTTAACTTTTCTCCAATTCTCTCCCTTAGATGTATGGTTATTTATTTGAATCTTTCTCTCCCTTTGATTGTTCCTCTCCGTGATGGATATTTCTTTTCTATCCCTTTGGATGATCATGATAGATATTTCATACGAATATATTCTCTCCCTTTGACAACAATGCCAAACATATAATATCTATCTCTCTAATATACTCCTTGAATTTCCTCTCCATCAGCAATATAGCTCTATGTTAGCCAACAATATCTCTGGTGTTCGATGCAGCTAAGTACCTTTCTGTGTATTGATATGTCATTGCAGTCCATATCTCAGCTTGCATCAACATGATTGATCTTCTAACAATGTGTAAGCTGATGCAACCTCCTAGTCATCTTAGTGACCAGTAGTCAAGGGTCTGACCCCTAGTCTCTTCCTCAAGTACTCAAATGTGTCTTTTGGCAATGGATTTGTGAATATGTCTACTAATTATTCTTTGGAATTTACATATTCCAGTATCACATATTTCTCTTGTACCTTTTCCCTTAAGTAATGATACTTAATATCATTGTGCTTTGTCTTAGCATGCATCACAGGGTTATTTGAAATGTTCATAACACTTGTATTATCACAATAGATAATCACTGGTTCAAGAATTTTCATATTCATACCTTCCAGTAATTTCTTGATCCATGTAATGTTAGAGTAATTTGCAGCAGCAACCACATATTCTGCTTTTGCAGTGGATTGTGAGATGCATCCTTTCTTTTTACTTATCCATGTGACAAGTCTGTCACCCATAAAGAATGCTCCTCCTATTGTGCTCTTTCTATCATCTATGTTTCCAGCCCAATCAACATCTATATAGACTTGAAGCTCAAATTTTCCTTCTTTACTATACCACAGACCATAGTCCTATGTATTCTTTAGATATCTCATAATTCTTTTGACAACAGTCATGTGTTATTCCCTGGGATTAGTAGAGAATCTTGCAACTATACCAACTACATGTGCTATATCTGAACTAGTATGTACAACATACATTATTTTTCCAAGCATTGATCTATATAAGGTTTGATTTACCTCAGATGACTTGTCTTCATCATCGCTTGGTTCAACATTGTGAGCATTTTCCTGATTTTTAGTGTGTGTAGCATGTTTCTTGGGTGCATTATTCTATCGCTCAGTAGCGATACACTGTTGCTCGGGAAAAGTGTCAGGTTCTTCACTGTAAACAAATCTGTAATAATATTTTGGTTCCTTTCTACTTTCCTCATCATTTTTCTTAGCAAATTCATCCACTTTGACATTTGCACTTTCAATTATTTTTTTAGAGGATTTGTTAAGACATTTATAAGCATTGCTTTTGGTAGAATATCCTAGAAATATTCCTTCATCATTTTTGGAGTCAAGCTTTCCATTTCTATCATCTTTTAATATACAACATTGACTTCCAAAAATTCTAAAGTAACTTACATTTGGTGTGTGTCCATACCATAGCTCATAAGGTGTCTTATTGGTGTCTTTCTTCAATTGAACTTGGTTTAGTGTATAGACATCAATACTGACAGCTTCTCTCTAGAATGTTTGTGTGATGCCTTTCTCAATCATCAGTTTTCTAGTACAATCAACAATAGATCTATTCCTTCTTTCAGAAATCCCATTTTGTTGTGGTGTTCTTTGTGCGAAAACCTATCTTTGGATTCCATGCTCATTACAAAAGTTAGTGAATTCATCAGAAATAAATTCTCTTCCTCTATCTGATCTCAGACATTTCAGCTCTTGTCCACTTTGTTTTTCAACTATAGATTTATACCATTTGAACATCTTAAATGCTTCCGATTTCTCTTTTAAGAACATAACAGTCATCATTCTAGAATAATCATCAACAAATAGAATGAAGTATCTATCACCATAATAGCTCTTTGTTCTCATTGGTCCACATAAGTCAGTATGAACTAATTCTAGAATAGCATTAGATGTGTAGGTCTTGCTCTTGAAACTAGACTTTTTCATTTTACCTTTTTGACAATTCTTACACATGACATGGTTGGGCTTTGACATGCTCGGTAAGCCTCTTACTTTCTTTTTATTGCTTATCCTAACCATGTTGTCAAAATTCACATGACATAACCTTTTATGCGACAACCAAATGTCTTCATTTCTAGCCAATAAACAAGTGGTCTCAATATTATCAAGATAGAATAGGTTACCTTTTGTTTGTTCACCAGTACTGATCAACCTTCCTGTTTCATTATAGATCTTTGCCTTTTTGTTCTCAAATGCAACTTGGTGACCTATTTTATTCAGCTGTGAAACACTCAATAGATTATAGTTAAGTCCTTTAACCCAATATACATTTTCACATCTGATCAGATTATTCACCATGATTTTTCCTTTTCCTTCAACTGGACAAGGTGAGTCATTACCCATTCTTACTGGTCCACCATTATAATATTCAAAAGTTTCAAACTTTTCCTTATCTCCAGTCATGTGGTGAGTACAACCACTATCAATAATCCAAACATCATTTTTACTAACCTTAGATATGAGTGCAGTTTCAACATACCTTTCTTCTTCATCTGAATCATCCTTCATAGCAAAAACTATCATCTTAATATCTTCATCAGACTCGGTGTTAGTATTTTCATCTTTGTTCTCAGCCAGCTAACAAGCCTTCTTGCCTTTGTCCTTGTAGTCTCGGTTATCTCTTCTGTCAAATTGTCGGTTGCTTCGATAATCTCGGTCATCACCTCTATCAAACTTATTTTCATAAGATCTATCATTGTTTTTGTCATTTTTCTTTTGTTAAGGCATCTAGCAGTAAAGTGTCCAATCTCTTTGCAATTAAAACATACCAAGGGTAATTTACCTCTGTATCTACCATTGCCTCTCTGCAATCTTCTAGCCATTAGTGCTTCAATTTCATCAAGTTATTGTTCATCGCTATCACTTTTACTATCATTTCTCATAGTGTGTTTATGACTTGATTTACTTACTTTCAAAGAATATTTGAATGCAGACTCAATATATGGTAAGACACTGTTGTCAAAGTTATTCATCTCAAATGAAATAAGTCTACCAATCAAACTATCTAGAGTAACATTGTTATTTTCAACTGCTCTCATTTCTTGCATTGCAAATACTCTAATACCATAAACAAGTAGTAAGGTTATTAGAATTTTACTTACCACTATTTCTTCTTCGAGTACACCTCCTACTCCTCGGATAGCATTAACAACCTCTTTGATTTTGATGCTGTACTGAGTGATTTTTTCTCCTTCTTTCATTCTAAGTTCATCAAACTTTCCTCTTAGGCTTTCAGCTTTAGTCCTCAACACATTGTTATCTCCTCCATGTACTAGCTTCAATTTTCCCATATTTTCTTTGCAGTGGTGCATGATTTGACATCTTCAAATTCAACATCGGAGAGTGAGGAAGAAAGTTCTATCATCATAGAATTGTGTTCATTTTTCTCTCTCAACTGATCAACTGTTGGAGGTTTAGTAGGTAACACAAATTCAATATCCATGTACTATGTGACATAATTTCCAATACCTGATAGGTGGAGTCTTATCCTGCTTTTCCATGATGCAAAGTTATCTTTGTTCAACTTAGACACATCCCTTTTACTCATCTTGTGATCTTTAGCTTGATTCTTTAAACTCTCTTCCAAGCACACTAGCTCTGATACCAATTGTTAGAATAACTAAGAGGGGGGGAGGGTGAATCAGTGACCTCAAAAATTAATCCAATAATCCAACCAAAACTTATATCACATATACAAAACCTCTAGTTATCTTCAGTCCTATAAGATGTATGCCTTGTGTGAATCTAACTTATATATATTTCTCAGTGAATATACTATTTATCCTTTTCTTAAGCTTTACCGAATAGAAGTTTATCTTATTCTAGTCTTTACTGAATATCAATAAATAAACTTAGTGTTTACCAATCAATCTTGTTTTACTAATGTGTAAAGAAAAACATCAAAGCAATGAACCATATACACATTTGACGGATGGATTTTTAATGTGGAAACCCTGTTAAGGGAAAAACCACTTGGGACTAGTAACCCAAAATTTTCACTCTTCTGAAGTGAGCTCGATGAAGAATCAACCCTGTTAAAGGTTACAAACACATTGTTAAGTGCGACCTTGTTAGAGGATTTAAAACTAATAGTTTATCACTTGACCTAGCATTCACTATGTTGTTAATATGAAAACCTTTTGATACTCCTTAGGATGTATCTCAATATATTAAGGATGGTTAAATCCCACTCAATTAAGAGATTTTATGAATCAATGGTTAAACTGAAATAGTAAATGATCTGTTCATAAATACAACTTAATCTTGCAGATGTTCAGATCTATTGTAAGTCCATAATACCTCTTCTAATAAATGTTCTCTTCAATTCCTTTTTCTCCACTTCTTTTTTCTCGGTGAATGTTGTTTCTTCTCTGTTGCTCGGTGTCTACAAAATTCTTAGCTTTGTTCTTCAACTTGTATGATCAAGTCTGCATGAAGACTTCTATATTCAGCAGAATTATATTCAATATTCCTCCATGATAATGAATTACTTTTATCTTTATAAAGACATGATTTCACCATTTCTTTCTTCTTGTTTTCTTCATTGATCATTTCTTGATTCGTAAAGCTCGCCATGCTTGCTTTAGTTTTATCTTGTAAATCTCTCCTTGTTTTCTAGAATAAAACATGCTTTAAATCTCCTTATCTTTAGCTTTTAACTGATCAATAGAAATAAAGTAAACAATCAGTTAACTCTAAATATAGCTCCTACCAACTAAGTGTTTTTTCATTTCCTAACTTCAGTTCCCATTGGTCAACACTTCAGTTGTGCTCGGTGACTACTACAGATAGCTCAGGCAACAACTTTAGTTCTATTCATTGACAACTGTAATTAGCTCAGTAATGCTTCCTTAGGTATCTCTTTCTTAGATAATACTATTTGTCGGTTAACACTATGAACTTATGTTCTCAGGGTTCACTGTCTATCGGGGGTTTACTGTCACTCGGTGTATATGATTACCGGGGACAAAATCTTTATCTCTTTAGATCTTTAAGTGTTGTGACAATATGCATATGAGCAATCATACCATATCAAATTGAGATCAATGAAAATACAATACATTAATTGAATTAATGTCTTTCATTTACTTTCTGCAGCTTGGTGATCATCAACTTTGTCATCTTCAAAAATTCAATCAGTTATAGTTCATTAGGATAAACTAGTTTCTTCTTGGTGCTTTTGAATGTCGGTCTTGTGTTGTGATATGATTCCTCACCAAGGACTTATGAGGAAAGATTGGTGAGTGTGTACGAGGAAGTATAAATATAGAAGCCTTGAGGATGAGGGTATGTGAGGCTGTTATGCAACTAGTGTCCACTACCTGCCTATGAGTGGTGTCTATTCCTTGGAGGCTAACTCCTTACACAAACAAGGAATAGGGCACCTGGTCTTGTATGGAGGGTCTCATTGTGTGTATAACCTAGACACCATCAAGCCAATGAGTGAGTTATGGATTATGGACTCTAGATACAGATGAGACTGGTATTGTAACTTGGAGTTAGAGCTTATCCAGAGAGGCATGACTACTCCTAATCCTTGCGATGTGTAAACCCAGTGATGTGGAATGTCTTGTTTGTGTAGAATGCGTGTCTAGTTATGTTCATTATTGAATGTTAAAGATAGAAATGTATCATTATGTTTTATGAGTTTTGATTGCTATGAGATTTATGAAATTTGAAAATAAACATAAATTATATTTAGATGAATACTTTTGGATAATGATGAAAATATTTAAATTTTTTGATATATTCTTATGGAAAAACTGAGTAATTCAAGTTGTTTATCTTTCTTACAAGTGGAGAAAATAGAGGTACAAGAGAGTGACATTGTGTGAATCGATGTACTTATATTTGTGAATAAATAAAAAATAATGTATCTTTCTTTTAATCTTATGTAAAAAGGTGAATTTTGAATGGATGTTGAGTAGGAATTACCAATATACTATTATCTTTGAAGCTAAAAATGTAAGATAATGATAAAGGAGTGTTGATTTTTAGTGCATTGGTGATTAACCTTTCTTTCTATTTGATCTCTATTGATATATTTACTAAGACTCATAGCCTTTGATTACTTAAGTTTCAGTGTGTAAATCAATAAATTAGTAGAAAATAATGTACTTTTCTATTAATAGTATGTAAGATGTGAATTTTAAATGGATATTGAGTCAAAAATTGAAAGTGTGTTATCATAATTTTATAAGGAAATTGAATTTTAGTGCACTAATGACTAACCTTTCTTTCTATTGTTCTATATTATTGTTTATATTGAAAGTCATAGCTTTTCATTACTAAAGTTTCCATTGTGGATCTAGGATGCAATTGTTGGTAAGAATATGAATTGATTTAGATATATACATGAATTACATCTAATCATTTTTATGGCATTTGTCCTATTTTATTCCATGCATCCCAAGAATGAGTATATATTTAATATTGATTAAGAGATGTTTCAGGACTAATGTGTGAAGTGTTTCCATTGTAGTCTTTGTGACTTTAGTGTCACTCCAATACCACTCCAACCCTATCACTGTAAGGAGGTAATGTGACTCTAGACAGTTGCATGGATATAAAATAAGGTAAGTATATTTGATGGTTAAATGTTAATTAATAAAACTAGAAACAAATGCTAGAAATAAGTGGATTAATATGATGCTACTAGTGATTTCACAATGATTAAAGATGATCAATAAGGTGATTTCCATTTAATATTAGTTAATGATAATGTTATTCAATATAAGGGCCAATTTTAATTCAACTCATACTAAAATCATAAGCTTGCTAAGTGATATCCCATTTCAAATGTGTATTGATTACATAAACAAAAGTAAAGAAATAACATTTTCAATCATATTATAAATTTATAAATAAGTTTTTTTCAATCTGAGGGTTTTCCGTTATTCAAACATTCTTTTGACATACTCTAAATCTTGGCAACTTGGTGACTAAAAATACATTGCTAATTATGATATTTACAAATTCTTTCCTACCAAGTAGCCACCACCATAGGCAGAGCAATATGTAGTTGTCCTTTATATTTTCAAAATCTCATGACATTGGTTTCTCAGGGGCACTGTGGCTTGGATATTACACATTAGGAAAGGCATAATAGTAGAAGGAAGGCTGTAAAGATCAAAAATAACAACAAATGCCACATAATCATAAAAAGCCAAATGTTCTCTTTTGTTGATTCAATAGTCATAGAGGGTCAATCGCTATGGACTGGTCTACAGGAAAACTCAATATATAGAAATTAAATACACATAATGTCTAACTTATATATAATAATTTCAATCATAAATCCAAAAGAAGTACATAAAAGAAGAGTCGACCATACCATCGATCATACAACATTATCCATTATCAATGAAATTACAAATATTAAATATTTCAGGATGTCAACTAACTCGTCGTTTTCCTTACATCATAAATGAAAAATATATAAAAAAATATCATGTACAAGACCATAAGTTCATATGAATCAATATCATGAATGTCATCGGACAACTGTCCATTCGCATGCTCCAGTCTCCTAAGCCATTAGACACCTGTTCATATGCAAATATCGAGATGAGAGTATGGTTCAAGGGATTAATCCACCCAACCATGGAGTGGTTAGCTCCCCCATGGCCCATCCTAAAATGAAGAACGCATCGACCCTGCCCAAGAAGTCTATTACCCACCACTAATGGATCAGAAGGAATCTAGTGTGTTTGTGATACTAACTACTTTCCACATATGTCTAAGTAGAACTAATCATATATTCAAGTAGATGAAACATAACCATACACATTTAAGAAACATGTGTTAAAAAGCTTTGGCCAAAGTACTTTAAAAGCAGACTTCTACTGACAACTAATAAACAAACACTTTTACCCTTTCCTAATATTCCACATACTACACCTTCCTTAACATTTAAAAAATGTACATTAACTTAACATTTATTTAATACAAGAAACATTCCATCATAGTAGATGAAATTTAATCCTAACCTCCAAACCGCTATACAAACATACTTAATGTTTCAAGGTTTTATTTTAATAAAGCTGGTTTTCTAACAGTAAAATATCATATTTATATTCCATACAAACTCTGTTTCAACATGAATAATAAATCCCCTTTTAAGGAAATTAACAAATCTCATACAGAAACTCTAATTCTTAGATAAAAATCATGTCAAAAGACTAAAATCACATCTCAATTGTAGTAAATACAAGTTTTAATTTTCATAACACTGGGTTTCTAAAAAAAACTCCAGCAAGGTCTATTCTCTCAACTAATGTCTAAAATTTCCTATGCAAGAACAATGGACAAGGATTCCAATATGAGATTACATATTACTAATCAAAGAAGTCAAATAGCTGTTTGTTCAAAAAAAAAAAATTAAAACTTAAAATTTTGTTGTTGTTGTTTCTAGATGGGTTTTATTAATTCACTACAAATGAAAAGTTTCTCTTTTACTAAAAATCTCTGGTTTGATTCTAAATTAATCATAGAAAAGGAACATTAATACTAAGAGAATAAAAACAGTAGTCTTAAGTAATTTTCCTATGAAATAAATTCAATCTTTCAGCTAGCAATATCCATCATTAAAACATGAATGGACAGAGATTTTAATTTTTGTGTATACTTCAAATAGAACGTAAGGAAATGGTAAAGAAGAGGGAGCCGGTTTTTGCATTTCCTACTAAAAAAATAATCCACCTACAGAACTGTTTACTAAAGAGATCAAATAAAATCTAAGAAAATAAAACCACACCGAGCCAAGCTAAACGAAATTGGCACATCCATATATTCTGGTTTCAAAACAGAGAGGGTTCCATCATATAAGAAGGAACAACAAGAGGAGAAAAGACATGAAAACATCTTCCAACTTCTGTATATACCCCAAAACTAAGTATTCCATTCCTTAATAACAATCGCTACAGAATAAAAAAATGACAATGATTTACTACTAGGGGAAAAAAAACAGTCATACATATCCAATATTTGTATTCATCAAAGATTTATTAAAAATAAACATAGAGAAAAGAACTTGTATCTAGAAATGGTGAAGGTAATGAAAATTCCACTGAGTGTTTCCACACTTTAACTCATCGTCCTCCTTTTCTCTGTCTCTGTGTAAGGCTTCCTTTCTTTTACCAGCACTGAATGTATTTTGTCCCCTCAAACTACCGTTCCTCTCCTATTTCATACGCTATCTTTTTTTTTTCACTTCCCTTCCTGTGCTTCCTCCTTTTTTTAACTCCTCTTTTAATTTTTTCTCCCACATATTTATTACCTCCCTCTTCTAAATTGAGGACCCAGGAAGATTCTCACCAACTCCCCCCAAAAGTTAGCAAAATGGTGCAGGAAGATAAGATCCTCTAGATTGTCAGTGGATTGCATGAAGACTCCAAACCCAACAGCTATTGCAGACGATGGAATTGGTGGAAAAAAATAATATCTTCCTTGTTTTACAGTAGCTAGTTATGAGAGAAAGAGGGATGTGACAGAAGCTAAGTACCTTCTAGACCTATGACAATTCCTTGAAATTAAACCTTTTTTGAGAGCTAAGTACCTTGTTTTCTTTAATTACTTATTGTATTTTAGCACTAAATCTTGATTCCACATGTCCATGGAAAAGAATCCCCTAGCCCCTATGTTTGATGGATGTAAATACCTTGTTCCAAGGCTTACATTTTAGTACAGGTAGGAAAGAAGCTAGCAAAGGATATGACGTTAACCTACCAATTGCATTTTCTTGAAAGTTTCTAAATCCTTTTAACAAATTTATTGTTTGCACATATAACAATTTGTGTGCCTGTTGGTGCTTACCTATTTTTGTGGTCATGCCAACCAGAGCATTTTTTTTATAATGCTAAAAGAATGTAACTTATTTATGCTTTGTTGGATGTCTATACCTATTCCAAATCCCCATTCTGGAATAGACAAGAGAAACATTGGTAGATATTGAGTGGAATTTTCTTAGTTGTTCTTGAATTTGACATTTGTCAAATAGTTATCGTGACTTATCTGTGCTCCCACCTTATGCATACATGTTTAATAGAGAATTTGAATATTATAATAGATAAAATCCCCCATCATTGTGCTTCAATATTTATCCTCCTCCATTTGAAAGCCTTGCATATTTTCTCTTATGCTTTGATATCATTAGTTTTTACCCTATTTCAAGGTTACATTTGGGAATAGGCGAGGAGGTCACTAACAAAGAATCTGGCTTTCTCTTGTAATTTGTATAATTTGAATGTTCTTAAAACTTTCAACAAATACATTTTGTGCAATATTTGGCATTACCCTACTAGTAGTGTTATTTTGTAAAAGTCTATGTTCTTTTCTTTCATCTATCATATAGCAAATATATTTACATTCTTCAATTTTACTCTTATTTAGACTACACAATGTAAATTCTAAATATAGGTCTTGAGATGCATACTATGCTAGAAATTTGGCACATTAACCACTTCATGACAAAAACCCATGGGCAATGGTTTGATAAGTTAATGAAAACATCATGATTAAATATGCATCCATTCACTCTTTTCTTACTTGTCATCTTTGATGTATGAAGAATTATTCCTTATCGACATCATTTCAATTATAGAAGAAGCAGTTTCTCCAAGACCATAAATAAACATTAGAAAAAGGCATCTCCTAAATTTTTTGTGTTTGTCTTCGATTGTTCCTTTCATTGTGCTCTATGTTTTGAAAACTAAAAAACATTTCATGATATGATATGAATGTACATCCACCAATCAAATTAGTGAAATCTTTGTTTATGTATTAAATAAAATTTTGCAAATAGTTTGTTGGGTTTCCACTTTCACGGTGTCATGATGGAGTGGACCATCTAAGAAATAGAGATGTGGAAATAGTGTAGATTTTGTGCTCTACAGAAGAAACCATAGTTTAGCTGACTATTTGATTTATTAAAGACTCAAAGGCCATATATGTACTAAGACTAGGGGTCAACATGGATTTGAGCAACTAGATCAATGATTGTATTCTTGTCAAAGGATAACTAGTTCTTGTAAATGGAAATTGATTGAGTAAATATTACATTATAATTGAAAATTTTTTCATTTAGTTTAGTACTTACCAGAGGAATATCGAGTACAAATATTTGATTGAGTAGACACAATCAAAGAATTAGGTAATTTGTAACTCCACTTGCACAATTACAAATCATGTAGGTTGGTATTGTAGATATTAATTTATAAAGTATTTTCTCTACCTCGGCTATAAAGATTTTAGTAGGCCTTTTGTGAAGACCTTACTAGGAGATTTATGTGTAACTTGGGTTTATGTCAAGTCTAGGTAAACTTCGTCCCTATTTCACCAAGTGGGTGGAAACCGACGATGAAACTCTGAGGACTCTACCCCACAAAGGGATGTGTACCCTCTTATGTATTTTAAAAAATATATAGTAATAAAAATATGATGCACCCTTATTTGATGAACCAATAAAATATGGTTCAATATTAAAGATTTGAACTATGAAATCTCTGAGTGTGAACGTAGGCAAGTCCATCTGTGATGAGCCCACGTGACTTAGGTCTAGTCCCTTAGGGTTTGTCTTTCATATTTATAATATATTAGGTCACTTTCTCTTAATGATATACATGGTTCATCTAGATAAGTTATTAATAATATAAGTTATGTGTAGGATCATGGTATACCAAGCTATGGCCTTAAGTGGCAATGAAAAATCATAAAATCTGGGTTAGTCATCTTGAAGTAAAAATTTGAACATCTTATCAACCTTATGTGAAAAAGTTGTAAGAATAGAATCTGTATGAAATTGAATGTAGTTTCTAAACTACTAGCCCTTTTCTCAAAAAAAAAAATCTAATTGTTCAAAACTTTAGATTTCAATGTAGTAGTACAAAAATTTTAGGAAAGGGATAAAAAGTACGTGTATGTCTGACCACCTTAATCACAATTAAATGATCATATATTTTGACAAGATTCTAGATATAATTAGTAGACTCGTGCCCGAATGTGACACATATTTTTGCATAATTTTTTTTGAAAAAAATATTTAATTAGGATTTTTTTGCTACAACTTATTCAGAATAAAAAAAACTATCGTGTTTGACCACCTTAACTAGGTCTAAACTTTACAAAATTGAAAAACCATTTTTTTCTTATTGTAGGCGAAGCATAGAATGTGACGCATGTTTCAGATTTCAAAAAGGTTAAACCGTTTGAAAGTTATAGTTGTTTTTCAATCAGTTTTTCAATTAGGACTTTAGAGGTAAGTCAATTAGAAAATAAGTAGTAATTACTTACTGAACTCAAAATTTGACAGAAATTATATTGATAGAAAGTTGATAATGTCTTTAAGAAACCCTTTTTGTTTCATTGATTTCGGGTGAAAAAAGGGTCGTCAGCTACATGGTCGAAGTCTGGAGATCAGAGGAAATATGGTGAACACATCATTTGGGTTGACTATCCACGTTTGGCATTGTAAAGTCAAAACCCAAGGAAAATACCAAGTCTAATCAGATATCCAAAAAATATCGCATATCTGATAATTTCACATATCCGATATTATCAGATATGCGATATGTCTCGCCCAATAACAATATTTCAATTTCAATGCTATTTGATTTTAGTTCTTTAGGTTATATATTATAGATTTCATTTTTTATAATATTAATATTATATATTAATATTAGATGATAATAGCATTAGTATTATATTATTAAATTTATATTACTATTGTATAATAGTATAATATTAGTATTATATTTATTAATATTTATATTATAAAAATAATACCTAGGAGAGAGAGAGAGAGAGAGAGAGAGAGAGAGAGAGAGAGAGAGAGAGAGAGATATAACATAATATTATAANAATACCTAGGAGAGAGAGAGAGAGAGAGAGAGAGAGAGAGAGAGAGAGAGAGAGAGAGAGTTATAACATAATATTATAATATTAATATTAAATAAAAATATAATATTAATATTATAGAAATGAAATTTATAATAGTAATTAAAAAGTAAAATAAATATTAAATATTCAAAATAGCATGAAAATGAAAAAGTTCAAAATTGCAAATGTTAAGAAAATCAAAAATTGAGCGGGAGATTTTGGATATCTGATATTATCAGATATCCAATTTGTTTTATTGGCACCCAAAAGAAAAAAAAAATGTTTCTCGTGATCCCTCAATCTAAGAACCACATTTTTTGCAGAGAATTTTATGAGATTGCAGCTATGGAAGACAAAAACCTACTTTTTCCACCATTTTTTTTAGAATTTCTCTATTATCAAATGTTTTGCATCACCTTTTTGGTGTCACCATGGGGAGTAGTAGTTTTCAAAAGCATAAACGGAAGAGGAAGCTCACAAATGAAGAGATTGAAGTGTATAGAGAAATGGATAGGGTTGCCCATCAGAACAAGAGACAAGGTATGCTAAATATTAATGAAGATGAGGGCATAGGCCCACCCTTAAATGTTGTTTCAAGTGAAGAAGAACATAAATTTGAAATGATTTATGGCAATAATATTGAAAATGAGAATGTATGGATTGAAGATGAAAATGTAGGATTTGAAAATGATTAGGTAGATGTGGAAAATGGAAGTGTGGACATTGGCAATGACAATCCACTGATTGAGTATGAAGGAATTGATAATGATAATGGTGCACAAGAACTAAATCAACATTACACATCTCCAAATTATATGAGAAATGAAGTCCCTTAGGAGGAAGAAAGAGAAACTTCTCATTTGAGACCTTCAAGAACAACAAAATGGTTACTTGAAATTGATGAGAACATAATGATCAATTTCAATGGCAAGAGATCATAAAGAACCGTTTGGTTGTGGGTTTCAAAACTTTTTGATCAATTTTTTAGCCACAATACATTGGTTGAGAAATTTTAAATGTTTGTGCAGTTGTTAAAGATGCAGAATATGAGACGTATATTAGTCAAATTGAAGATTAGTGTGAACAAGAAAAAGTAGAGGAATGCTATTATTGTGAGAAATCTTTTTAGTGCTCTCAATTCCATTGGTAAGACTACCAAGGAAAAATACAAGAGAGCCATTAGGAGGGTTATTACAACCTCCTTAGTAAGTCATCATTTGATAAAGGCTCATTTGATGAGACAAACTTGTGTTGACTTGAACCTAAATCATAAAAATTTGGATAGAGCACTTGAAAGAAGAGAAAGACTTGATGATCCTCTTCAAAATGATACATGGGCTTATGGTGGGAGACTTCCACGTTGTTATAATAAGCTTATCAATGGTGTGAAGGATCAAATTCAACTATTTTGGCAATCTAACTCAAGAGTGTCACCAAATGTGAAGGATGTCTTGAAGTTGAGAATTCGCATTTGATACCACACCCCGCATCCCAAACATTATTTGGAGGTGAGTCAAACAATGTTGTTCAAAAAATTTTGTGAGACACATCCAACATTGAAAATATCACAAATAGATTTTGAAGCCTTCAAGCCTTTTTTTGTGTACCTCTTAAGATTATAAATACTTGTTGTTGTAAATATCATGTGGATTTTTGAATGCACCATGAACTATTATGATCCCTCCGTTCTACTTTTCATACTAGTGAAATGTTGGAGGAGAGTCATGCAAGTGCTCTTCCAAAATCATCAAGAGAATCGCTAGATCATTTTTTATGTCCTAGAGATGATGGATGTTTCTTTTATAGACAAGATTGCTTAAATGACAAGTGCTCAGAGTGTGGTAGGTTAGTGAAGTTTGTTTCATGTTTTCATGAGGGCTGCAAACACAATTTTGGAAAGACAATTGTCCAAAAAAAAGTATATGAAACCATTAAATATACATTGAAAAGTGGAGGTGAAGGCTCTAGATGTGAGTTGGTTAAAAAAGAATGCAATGTAGCTGATTTTATTTCAGATTTCAAGAAGAATTGTTTTACAAGTATGCAAGGCATAGTCACAGGTGGCAGTGGTTGGATCAACAATTCAGGATGTGTAAGGACACTTTCCCGATTGACACTATTATATCGATCATTGACTTTGTAGAGAACTATACATTGCAGCCCCAAAATGAGTTGCAAGCTCAATATTACAATTCTATTCAGGTTGCTATTTTTGTGCACATTAATTATAGACATTCCCTTGATAGTACAGAAGATGACCAGAAAATAATCAAAGAATACCATTTTTATATAAGCGATGATAGATCTCACTCTCACCAGTATGTCCAACAATTCTTTGATAATTATTTTGAGTGGGTGCGGGAAAATGATATTTCTATGAATAGACATCTCATTTGGTTAGATAACTACATAGATCAATTCAAAAATGCTTCTATGTTTTATTGGTTGTGTAGAAAGCATGTAGACACTAGTAAAATTGGCCCCTATTTTTGACAAGAATTGGTCAAATTTTATACGTAGATTGGTCGAAAGACCCACAAATTGTTGTGTCAATATTTTTATCATCGAAAGATCAACACATTCTTGTTAACATCGATATTTCTACACAAACTTGGTCGAAAATAGCATATTCAAACGCCCATATTATTTGTAAAAACTACGCCCAACATTCGTCGAAATGTTCAAAAAGTTTCGACCAAACTCAGTCAAAATGTTTGAAATTTTTTGATATAGAATGGTCGAAACATTTCAACAAAACTCTTTCTATTTCGACCAGGATGCCAAGCCCATGATGCAAGCTTTTGGCACAGAATGGTTGAAACATTTTGACCAAAATCTTTCAGTTTCGACCAAGATGCCAAACCCACGATGTAAGCTTTCAACCAATTAATGTCAAAATTTTGATGAAAATTGAATTTAAAAAAAAACAAATTCTGAAACCAGATAGCCTCAGTTTTGGTACTCGGATTCAATAGAAGATGGACCAATAAAAAATTGCTTCTTGCTCTCTAACAAACAAGTCTTGAACCAAGTGAGAAGCTATAAGTTCACGACTTCAACTTATAGCTTCTCACTTGGTTCAAGACTTGTTTGT
>MU227309.1:250739-261828 GCA_018584345.1 Thuja plicata
CATACATTATGGAACCTTCATTTTATCTCTTTGAATTTTGCAACAACAGCTCCAAACAGGAGTAGAATGGTAACAATAAACTTCTAACAAGTCACAATATACCTTAACTATGAACATCATCAAAAGTATGGATTCTCCTTGATTGAATACACTTTCAATAAAGAAAGAAAGTCTCTCTAGTGCTCTAACTAATCCTAAGGAAGACTCTAGCATATTAGAACTTAGTAAACCACCAATGGTTGTCAAAGATTTGCACTCAATTGAACTCACTAAACCACCTATTTGACCTAGAAGTGATCAGAGGTAGGAGATTTAAGAAACCCTTGGATTAAGGGTTTAAAAGTGCTAAATTTGGGGATTTTGGGGTTCTCCGTGGACTGAGCCCTATTCCTTTAAGGTTTGTTCATTTTTAGACATTATTAAAGACTGATGAAGGTTTGGAGTCTTTGGAGTGCAAGGAGTCTATGGTCTCTTTGTTATTTGTGGTCTTTTTAAGCACTTCTGAAGCCATAGTGTGTATACGGTCACACCTGGTCTAAAAGAGTCCATAGAAAACCGACTATAGAAAGTTGACTACCCTAGTTTTATGTCAAAAATGGTCTATAGATGACTGTCACATGATTTATTTTAGATTTCTCCACCAAATGATCTCAGACCTGTCGCAATTGAAAGCTATGACTCTAGGTAGACTTCCTATGGAGTTAGATTTGACATTCCAATCCACACAAAGTCGGTAGAAAACAAATACCAATAACAAAAATGTTAAAAATGTGCCAACAAATACCAAATACATGATGCCCTAGCACATTGCTCATGGGCCCTGAGTAGGTAACCAATAAAACAATGCCAAAAAAATGCAGAGTAAGGAAATTCTTACAGGCGGTCCTCCTTTTACACCAAATCATAATGGCAACAGCTCATAGGTAGGTGGTCCTCCTTTTACACCAAACCATAGTGGAAACCCTCGCAGGTAGGCAGTCCTCCTTTTACTCTCACCAAATAAAAATTCAAACAATCGTAGGCTCCAGCTCCTTCGTGCTCCCAACTTAAAACCAAACAATGAAATGAGATGCTAAATCTTTTTTCTTTTTAAAGTTATGCCTGTGTTGGTCAAAATTTTGACCTACATGGTATTGATCAAAATTTTGACTAACACGGGCATGGATTAAAAAAAAAAAGAAGTTTTCCTTCTATAATCCGGCCAACCTAAATCTTTTTAATTGTTGGTCAAAATTTTTGGTAGAAAAATGAGGTCAAATATAGTAGTGAGAGAGAGGTGTACCTCATATTTAGAGTTATTTTTAGGCTAGACTTGGAAAAGGGGAGTATGATGGAGCAGGTGTATAAGTAAAGAGAGATCTAGTTAAGGAGCAATTAAGGATTTCAGGTGCAAAACTCCTTGATGCTCATTCTGTTATTGATTGGTGTACTTCAACATTATCACATGGGGGACTCTTGATTCAGAGGTGCATAGATTATTTTGGTTGGTTAAGTTGGGAACCATAGGAGATAGGTTGGATTGTCAAACATTGAAATATTCTTAAAAAATGCATTCATTTTGAAGCTCGGATGCTAGTACATGGACCATTTGGATACGAGAGTTGGCTTGTTTTATTCCGAGGTGTCTTTAGTGTGATTGGAATCAGTGTGAGTCAAGTGAATGCGTTGATACATGGGTTCCATATTATCTAACTCCCTTTTCTATCACACTATCTTTAATAAATGATGACATGGATTGTTCCCTTGACTACGACCATCTTTCTGATCTTCTATAGCTAGGACATGTTTTTGCATTGGTTGCACCATAGGGGAATGATGAGAGATCAAATTATTGGTTAGTACATTTTATACGAGGAAAGAAAAAACTTGAACAACCAATGATAGATGATGATATGTTCACATATCCAAAAAGTTTGCATTTTGTTGCAGGAACATGGTTGTGCACATACATGATTAGAAATAATGGCATTCTTGCATTTGAAGACTACAAGAAGCACAAAACCATTCTCATGTATTCACACCTTGTTATAGCAGCCAATGTTAAGTTGTTGAAACATCAAGGAAAACCAAAGAAAAAAGAACTTTGGACTATTAGTACTCCTGATCATGAAGCAATATTGAATACCCTCAAACAGAGAGATGACCCTTCAGGAACACTTCAGTGGGTAAGTGCAACTCATTGCAAGGTTTTCCATGTTCGTTACGCTTATGTTAAATACATTCATTGCAGTTTTCTTCTTCATTTATTTGAACCAATAAACTTGGTTTTGTATGTGGATTATAAGTGAAATTGGATACATATATGATAGACATAGAAGAATGAGGTGTGCATTTGATTAGCCTGTCAAAAATGGCATTAAACTTCACTATGCATTGGTTTTTCATGTTCTTTGGTTTCTTTAGTTACTTATACATTCATAATATTTTTGTCAACCTATAAAATTCTTGCTTTCTCTATTAAATTTTCTTGTGCCTTCTGAACACAGGGAAAGGAATGTGGATGTCATTGAATACCTTTTGTTAAACTTATACACTTTAGGAGCAGAAATGGCACACTTGTTTTTTATATATAGTTGTGTATCTAAGATTTTGAGTAATTTTGTATCTCAGACTTTTGATAACATTGATATATTTATTCATAATATGGTTGTATCAATGATATACAATGTATTTGTATGAAAGGTGGTGTGTACAGTCAAGCTTCTATAATGATGAAATACATGCAAGAATGCAAATATTTGACTTGGTTAAAAAAATTTATGGTATGAGATATAAAAATTCATATGCGAAGATTCAAATTATTGAAGGCAAGTTTAGACCTTTTAATGTTTTTAGATAAAATATTTGTGGCTCACAATAGAAAAAAATTAAGTACATAAAAATGAAATAATAAATTATCTTATATAATTCTACTTCTCAAGAATATAAGATGTCTTATGAATTCTTGTACAAAAAATTACAAGGCTTTGTTGAATGTGTTCAAAGTAGTAAAGTATTTGATTTATATTATGGTTTGTTTGTGCGAATGTGGGATCAATCATTCACTTATGAATCCCACATAGTATCTAAATAATGTATTACTAAGTGACTCAAGTGGGATTACAAGTTGGGTTAAGGGCTGTGGGATTGTGACGTAGTAGAGTATGTATATAGAGTATAATATCAATTGTTGTCTTTGTAATGGAATAGATGGATATATAAAATATTATGTTAGGTGATCTTTAATGGTATCCAAGAAATTTGGCTCATGGTTTTGCATGCTAGATTCTTGATGTATATGGAAAATATATATAGTTGGTCGAGAAGTTTGGGATGTTATAAAATGTGCATACGTGGTTTTGAGGGCACGAAACATGTGTTGTGTATGATAATGGAGTTTGGTTGTTAGAAGACTTACAAAGAATGATTTTTTGGGTTGTTGGGAGGGGTGGCTGAATATTAAAAATAATTAGATTTTAGTAAAGTGTTGACTATTTTAATCATGATTAGTTTCATAGTTCAAATCTCAAACATACCACTAACAATCATTGCCAACAGAACTGGTGAAGTACCTGGAGGCTATTACTGGTAAGGGAAAAATTTTCACCAGTAAGATTAAGACGGACATAATGAATAGGAGGTCGAGAGGATTTGGTAAGGTACAATTTGAGAGCATTAAGAGCCATTCATCCTGGGATCAAACTGTCAGCTCTATCATCTCCATTTGGCCGGGTAAACAGTAGGGGAGACCTTTTTCACTCGTGTAGCATCAAAATTGTTCCAACGCATGTCGAACTGAAGTGTTCCCAAGGTGCACTAAGAAAAATTGGGCGGAAATTTTTGGAGAGTGATAGCTCAGACCTCGTGAGATATATCAGAGATCTATGAAGTGCAAAAGGACCTTCTTGGGAAGGCCTACAAGCATGTAGATCAGTTCTGGGATATTCCACTTGGATTCCATTTGGTGATCCAATATTGGTTGGTGAAAAAAGTTGCATTGTTGCTCAGTTAAAAGTTGCTCAATGGTGAAACTTTCAAATTTTTTGTCATGGGACCAAACTGTCAGCTCCATAGTCTTCAATTGGTTGGGTAAACACTAGGGGAGACCTCTTTTTGCTCGTGTGGCATCAAGAACATTCTAGCACATGTCAGACCAAAGTGTTCCCAAGGTGAACTAAACAAAATTGGGTTGTAATTTTTGCAGAGCGATATCTCAAACCTCATGAGAGATATCAAAGATTCATGAGGTGCACAAGGACCATTTTGGGAAAGCATACAAGCATGTAGATTAGTTTTTGGATATTCCACTTGGATTCCATTTGGTGACATGATATCGGTTGGTGAACAAGTTGCATTATTGCTCAATTGAAAGTTTCTCAATGGTGCAAATTTCAAAATGTTCATCATGGTACCAAACCATCAGCTCCATCAGCCCCATTTGGCTGGGAAAATTCTAGGGGAGACCTTTTTTACTTGCGTAGCTTCAAGAACATTTTGGTGCATGTTAGACCAAACTGTTCCCAAGGTGCACTAAGAAAAATTGGATAGTGATTTTGGGAGAGCGATATCTTAGACCTCGAGAGAGATATCAGAGATCCATGAAGTGCACAAGGACCACCTTGGGAAGGTCTACAATTAAATAGATCAATTTTTGGATGTTCCACTTGGATTCCATTTGGTGACCCGATCTCGGTTGGTGAAAAAATTTGCATTGTTCCTCAGTTGAAAGTTTCTCAATGGTGTAACTTTCAAACTATTCATCGTGGGACCAAACTGTCAGCTCCATTGGATCTGATTGCTTGGTTAAACGGTAGGGGAGACCTTTTTTTCTCACGTAGCATCAAGAACTTTTTGGTGCATGTCGGACTGAAGTGTTCCCAAGGTGCACTAAGAGAAATTGGGTAGCAATTTTTGGAGAGAGATATCTCGTACCCCGTGAGAGATATAAAAGATCCATGAAGTGCACAAGAACCATCTTGGGAAGGCCTATAAGCATGTAGGTCAGTTCTGGGATATTCCACTTGGATTCCATTTGGTGACCTGATCTCAGTTGGTGAAAAAATTACATTATTGCTCAATTGAAAGTTGCTCAATGGTGAAAATTTCAAATTGTTCATCGTGGGATCAAAGGGTCAGCTCCATTGGCTTTGATTGGCTGGGTAAATGCTAGTGGAGACCTATTTTCTCTCGTGTAGCATCAAGAATATTCTGGCGTATGTCAGACCTAAGTGTTCCAAAGGTGCACTAAGAAAAATTGGGTAGTGATTTTTGGAGAGTGATATCTCAAACCTCATGAGAGATATCAAATATCTGTGAAGTGTACAAGGACCATATTGGAAGTCCTACAAGAATGTATATTTTTTCTGGGATATTCCACTTGGATTCCATTTGGTGACTTGATCTTGGTTGGTGAAAAAAGTTGCATTGTTGCTTAGTTTAAAGTTGCTTAGTAGTGCAACTTTCAAACTATTCATCGTGGGACCAAACCATCAGCTCCATCAGCTCTATTTGGCTAGGTAAATGCTATGGGAAACCTTTTTTTGCTTGCATAGCATCAAGAATGTTCTAGCGCATGTCAGACCGAAGTGTTCCCAAGGAGCACTAAGCAAAATTGGGCAACAATTTTTGGAGAGCAATATCTTGAACCTCGTGAGAGATATAAGAGATCTGTGAAGTGCATAAGGACCATCTTGGGAAGGCCTACAAGAAAATAGATCAATTATTGGATATTCCACTTGGATTCTATTTGGTGACCCAATCTTAGTTGGTGAAAAAAGTTGCATTGTTGCTCAGTTGAAAGTTTGTCAATGGTGCAACTTTCAAACTATTCATCCTGGGATCAAAGGGTCAGCTCCATTGACTTTGATTGGTTTGGTAAACACTAGGGGAGACCTTTTTATGCTCATTTAGCATAAAAAATGTTCCAGCACATGTCAGATCAAAGTGTTCCCAAGGTGCACTAAGCAAAATTAGGCAGTGATTTTTGGAGAGTGATATCTCAGACCTCGTGAGAGATTTTAGAGATATTTGAAGTGCACAATGACCATCTTCAAAGTCCTACAAGAATATAGATCAGTTCTAGGATATTCCACTTGGATTCCATTTGGTGACCTAATCTCGATTGGTAAAAAAAGTTGCATTATTTCTCAGTTGAAAGTTGCTCAATGGTGTAAATTTCAAACTATTCATCGTGGGACCAAATCATCAGCTCCATTGGCTCTGGTTGACTAGGTAAATGATATGGGTAATGTTTCACTCACATAGCATCAAGAATGTTCTGGCACATGTCAGACCAAAGTGTTCCCAAGGAGCACTAAGCAAAATTGGGCATAAATTTTTGGAGAGTGATATCTTAGACCTCATGAGAGATATAAGAGATCTATGAAGTGCACAATGATGATCTTGGGAAAGCCTACAAGCATGTAGATTAATTCTAGGATATTCCACTTGGATTCTATTTGGAAACCCGATCTCAGTTAGTGAAAAAAGTTGCATTGTTTCTCATTTGAAAGTTGCTTAATGGTGTAACTTTTGAAATGTTTATCATGGGACTAAACCATTAGCTCCATCAGCTCTGGTTGGCTAGGTAAACTCTAGGGGAGACCTTTTTTCACTTGTGTAGCATCAAGAACATTTTGGCACATGTCAGACCGAAGTGTTCCCAAGGTGCAATAAGAAAAATTGTGCAATGATTTTTGTAGAGCGATATCTCGGACCTCGTTAGATATATTAGAGATCCATGAAGTGCACAAGTATTTTCTTGGGAAGGCCTACAAGTGCGTAGCTCAATTCTAGGATATTCCACTTGGATTCCATTTGGCGACCCAATCTCAATTGGTGTAAAAAGTTGCATTGTTGCTCAGTTGAAAGTTTCTCAATGGTGCATCTTTCAAACCGTTCATCCTATGACTAAATCATCTATTGTTTTAGCTCCAGTTGGCCAGGTGAACCCTAGTTACAACCCTATTTTTCCCATGGAGATGCAAAGAACGTCAGCAACCACCCCATACCAAAGTGTCCCTAAGGTCTATTATGCCTATTAGCCCAGTTGTGGTTATTGATGTAGACCAACTTGGAACACCAATTAACTCATAGAATCCAATTGATCCATCCATCCATTCATCATAGGAACAAATTAGTAGAGGAAAAACAAGATCTCTAAACTTTTATGACTGTCACCTTACTATATTAACTTCATGATAGTCAGAGGTGTATGTGGTTTAACATCATGAAATCTCACCCAACCTGATTTTCATCTTGGATTTGACCATCTCATGGAATCTATAATGTTTTCTTGTTCATTTTTTAATAGTTTTAGATCTAATTGGATGATTGTTCTATGCCAATGTTGTCTTTCCTTTTGATTGGAGGAATGCAATAAGGGATCCATCCACTTTATGCGGTATTTTTTTTAGGGGGATGGATCCATGGGGTTGTATAATATGTTATTAACATTAAATATGTAGGAGCAATTGAAATTTGCAAGGTGATCATCAACTAAGATGAAGTTGTAGGTTTGTGGGTGCATAGAAAGTAAGCCATGACTATAGCAACCAAGGATTGAGCTTCATAAGGATATTTTTTTATGTTTGAAGTTGTTTTTACATGTCAAGTAAATGGTTTAGGATCCAAGATTTGGGTCTATAAGGGAGTTTTAACTTGGATTTCAGAAAGCTCTATTTGTAGGCTTGAATTGGTGAGGGTCTTGTAGTTTGGGTGTTCGTAGAGGTGTTTTGACCAAATAAAGTACATAATCCTTACATTTGAGACATATATAAATATTTTTGAAAAGAACAAAGTTTAGGAGTAAGCACTTTATATAGTTTCTTTGTTTCAAGGATTTGTAAAGTTTTCTGTGGTTTAGGAGTTCATTATTTCTAGAGAATTGTGCATGAAACAGTCTGTGAAGTCTCAGTGATAGATTTGTTTCAATACCGATAAAGAGGAGGAGATTCAAGCATTGAAAACATGAGCAAGCGATGAGTGTATCCTCGACCAGCAGAGAAAGTGAGAGGGTGGAGGACGAGGCAAAGGGAAAAGTGAATTACTCAGATGAATTCCTCCGTCTCCTCCCTGGTTCAACACATAATAAAAAGGTTAATGCAAATGTGCTCATTGATGAATATCGAGATGTTGTTACTCTAGGAACAACAGGTTTTTCTCTCTTCAACTATTTTTACAAAAATTTTGTTAAGGCCATTCCAGTATCAAACCCTTGGACTTGTGGTTTAGCCAAGTTAATTGTTCCTGATGTTTTCCTAGATGTAGACTTGTTCTTGGACCTGGCCAATCATTATGATATTTTGTCTAAGACCATCAGGAGGGATGATGGCACTACCTTATTAATATTGAACAGAAATTCATTCATGCAAGCCTTAGGCTTATACAGCACCATGTCTACCAGAATTGACATGACAAAGCAACAACAGAGGTATACTATGAAGCCTGGGATTTCTAGGAGCCAGTTGCTGAAACATATGTTAAAAGAAGTGAGAAAGTATTTAGACCCTATGTTCGGGAGCTGCCCATATTATTACAAGGATCTACACTTCTATATCAAGTATGTTGCCTATTCCCTATGTAGAGTGTTGGGGATAGATGATGACGCAAAGAAGATTGATGCAGGTATTTTGATGATGGTATTGGACCTACAAGAGGTCCACTCCAATACTAGTTATGATTATATTCAACACATCATAGATGAAATGCATGAGGGCTTCATTGCAACACAGAAGAGGATGAAGGACCCAAAGGAGAAGGAGCCCAAGTTTCTACATTACTCAGTTCTTATGCATCTCCTTTTGCATTTCAATTTTTTCATCATGGATGTTAATAATCTAGTCCCTCAGAGATTCTACCAAGCAAGACCGAATCCTATCCAATTTTGGGTGAGGGTTTGGAATTACACTTCTAGGGAATGTGATTATTGTGCCTTTCAGAATTGGATTGTATATCCAATAGTACAGAGTTTGGGAAATAGCATAACAAGAATCCCATTAAAAGTTATACAATTGCTTAGGCCGTGTGAGTATACATATAGCTAGGGTGGAAAGCATAATTGGGGTGACTTCTTTTTGGAAGAAAATTACACAGTCATCAGGGTATATGGGTGTATTCACCCACCTCATCTATTACCATATTATGTACCAGTAAGGGTGGCGGCAATGGAATTTATATGGTAGCTGTTGTTGATAGACAATGAGAATTTTGCACCACATAAGAAGGGGACTTTGACCCCTAGGCAGTTTAAGATTTCTAACTTCACAATTGGCAAGGGTGCCATTGATGCAGTAGGTCAATGGTTGGAAGGATACAGGATGGGGGTATCCCCTTATAGATACATCGACCCAAAAGGTTTTATAGCAGGGGTAAGAAGATTGTATACTCCTACAATCCCCAATACAAATGTCCATTGTGAATGCATAGAAGAAGATGCAACAAGGAATATCTTGGATGAAGATGATATTCATACAAGAAGACTGAGGATTCAAGAGTTATTAAAGCTTGAGATGCAAATAAAGAGAAATGGGTTGGCTTTTGGGGGTTTTTACCTTGATCTCCCATATTTTGATAGGATTAAAGCCATGGTAGACAATTATTATGTGCTTATAGAGCAACTGGATACAGTTCTTGACAAGAAAGGTGCTCAGACACCTGATCATTTAGAATCTAAATACAATAGTAGTAGTGACAGTGATTATGCACGCCCTACTAGGTATGCTCCACCACAGCAAGATATTGCTGAAATACCATAGTTGCAGGGAGTAGAGGGCCACATTATAGATTTGACAGTTGTTACCCAACCAGATGATGTAGAAGAACCTACTGCAAAGAGGCAGAAATTAGAAATAGGTCAGCCTTCAACTAAAGGGAAGAATAAGAAGAAAGATAAGGCTAAGGCCTTAGTACCTGGCAATAGGTTATATGATCATAACCTAAGAAAGGCAATTAGGGAAGGAAAGAAACAGTAGCCTGATTTGGATGATGAGGTTGAAATGCCCCTTAAGACATGCATTGATGAGAGATTGATTCATCAACAAGAATTTCTGAATGATGATAATTTTGTGAAAACTGAGGAGTTTAAAGACTTCCTAAGATGGTATAAGAAAGAAAAAATAAGAGTAGAGCTGACAGTTGATGACAAGGAGACCATAACTAATGAGGCATTGATGGATTTGCAAAATTATGATCCTGAAAATGAGGATATTTCACCAGAGGATGCTAAGAAATTAGTATTAGGAATTTGAATACTATTGGCTAAGGGTTGGGATTTAGCATCCGCCTTCATAATTGATCAAATAAGGAAACACCCAGACCTCAAGATGGCTAGTGAAGTGCAGATAGGTGATGTGATAAAAGGATTTGGGTATAGCCCAAAGTCTCAAGCCTTTACAATGTGGAGCCTGTGCCCAAAAGACCAAAAACCCCAAGTGGTGAATATTCAGGAGAATATGGTGGGCAATCAAATGGTCTGGACAATGCAAAATATAGGGGATTTGGAGATATCCCAAATCATGACACATTGGGCTCACTTGAATTAAGACAAAACTAAACAATTGTCTGAAAGGTGTAGCACATTGGTGGAAGAGACTAGTGCATTGGCAAAAGATAGAGAAATGTGTCGAGCACAACTTTATCAGAGGGATCAAATGATAAAGAAATTGAAGGAAGAATTGGAAACAAAGCCTGAGGTGATGTATGTACCACAGCCCCTGCAAATTGAAGACAAAGCAAAGTCTAAAGAGGTGGTTGAGGAAAAGGCTGAGGAAGAGAAAGGAAATGCAATTGCTTTAAGAGCATTGAAAGGTGTGTTGCAACATAGAATTGATATCTTAAAAGATAAAGTTGATGTTATACTCAATACTTATAACAAATTGCCAGCTTTTCACACTGAGGTAGTGGGGTATTTGGCTATCCTCAACCCCTATTTTACTAAGTGGTCTACTAGGGTGTAGTTATTTGAGAAGTTAGCATCATTGCAATCCCTGAGATTAGATTTTCCAGAAATAGTGACTGAAGTTGAAGATGAGATCAAAAGAGTTAATATTGCTCTCTCATTCTTTAAGGGCAAATTGAACCAAATTGAGGTAAAGTTAAGCCTCTTTTCTGA
>MU227309.1:262170-274327 GCA_018584345.1 Thuja plicata
CAGCAGTAGAAGAAGAAATTTTGGATGATGAGTAGGGATGACTACTTGGTACCTCACCATTGAAGATAAAGAGGACAGTTATTGCAAAAGGAGAATGTAGGTAAATCTGAAAGCACGGTCATCCAGATTCGACATAACTGCTGCCATCTACTATGTACACTATCATATTCAAGTCACTAGATCAGAAGAAGAACAAAGAATATCTATTTCTATCTTTTTGACTTGGTCATTCCACCGCTTCTTCTCTTTCTTTCTTTTTGTCTCTTCTGTAGTTTTAGGGTTAGGTTTTCTGAGACCATCCAAATCTTGTAGCATCCTTTTGAAAAGGATTCCAAGATGGTTGAAGACCTATATATATAGAAGAGAGTTGTATTTTAAAGAGAGGATGAAATATAATGTAAAGAATTAGTCTTTCTAAATCTGTGCCTATGTTCTTTCAAGCTTCAAAGCTTTTTCTTATGTATGAAAGAAGGATTACATCAATAAAATATGGTGCAATTTTACTCTTCCTTATTTTTGTCTCTTTATTTCCTGTGTATGCTTTTTTATGTTTAATATTGTAAGGCAGTCTGAAGCGTTTTGGTTACAAGGTGACTATCTAATTACTTGCAAGTTTCTTTCATGTAAAGAACTAAGTTTTGTGAGTAGTTTCAGGAAGCATATCAGTATTTAAGGATTTGATACAGTATTTTAGAGGTAATCAGATAATTTTTAAGGCAACTTATCCTAATTGCATGTAGGTTGTAAGGCATCTTACAGTGTTTTGTTTATGTAAAAATTCAAGCTTTTGACTCTGTAACCCAAAGGATTGGCACTGATCTAGACCTAGGTCTGATAATCTATCATCATCTAAGTTTTCAAAACATTCAAAATTATTCTAAACACACTTGTCACTAAAATATATGAGCTGAATTCATCAAGGACTTATGTCAGCAGGACAGTGTCCACTTTGTTGATTCTTTAGAGAGCGAATAATTAGGTTATCCCTCCTAAAGACAAAAGGAAGAAGGATGCAAATCCTTAACTCATTGGTGTATGTTCTCAAAACCATAGCCTGGATTATAGTGCTTTGTTTTAAGTTAGCCAGTGCAATCTCTAAATGGTTCTATAAGTTGTTACAGTGAGGTTTTTGGTTCATACCCAGTGAATGAAATAATCCACCAAATATACAGACTGAGATATCAGTAATCTTTAAAAGGTAAAACCTGCCTGAGTCTGTGGAGCTCAAAAATGAAGAAGGATATTATCCAATCCTTAGAAAATAGTCTTTCTCTTGCCTAAAAGAGGTTGCAACTGAGTATACTGGGTATACTATCATCACTAGGTAATAATTACAAGAAAAAGAGCTAACAGGATCCACAAAAAGTTTACATATTTCATGTTTTGTTATATTTAGGTTCATAACTTGATCATAATTAAGCCCATTGTCAAACTCAGCATGCATGGAATCGCACAAAAGAAGTACAACATTATGTTGCTCTGTAAGTTTCTCTTTATGTTTTCAATAATGAAGTTCAACATGGAAAACATGGGGCGCAATGTGGGGATATTGGCATATGTAGTATAAAATCCTCTAATATGATTTATATTTTCTCTTATAAGGTACTCTACAGGTCAAGGGTTTGAGATTGGTTGGTCTTCTGAAGGTGGGGGATTGTTTTCAGGTGGTTGTGGGTTGTTTGGAGGTGGTTCTATATTGTTTGTGTGATCAATGGGAAGGTTTTATGATTGGTTTGATTCCATGTCTAATTACAATAAAAACTAAATATGCAATTATAATCAATTTAAAAAATGATAAACAATATCAATTAAACCCTAGTTTTTATAATAAAAAAAAAAAAACTACAAATTCAATAGAAAATTAAAATAACAAAAACAAATTAAAATTTTTACGTACCTATTGAATTTGGAGAGAATTTTCAAATGGGAAAATCATATATATGATTGGTTTCAGATATGAGAAACTCCTAGACTTTGTTTCACATTTTCACAATAAAAACTGAGAAATGCAACCTGTGAGCCTAAATACGTTTTACTGGAAAAATTGAATATCCGATAATATCAAATATTTGATATTATCATATATCCAATTTTATATTGGATATCCGATTAGGCTTGTACTTTGGCTTTTGGTTTGGCCATGTGTACTGACACCCAAGCCTACTAAAAAGTCAACATGCTTTTTAGTGCACTTTTGGATGAGTGAAAAGATCATTTTTTCACATTGCCAATTTTTGGCATACCATAATCTTGTACATACCCTTATATATATGGTCATGTGCCTACCTTTTAATTATGTGCATCTAGCTGTGTAGACATTTGTGTAGCTATAGGCATTGGAACATGAGGGAGAAAAAAGAAAGCAAAACTCAAGTATGCAACGATAATTACTTGTTAATTCAGCATGGCAATAGGAAAATATTTTGATTAGAAACAATATTAGTAGAAGCGTGACTTGTAAAGGTACATTTTGGAAGGGATTCCACCTCTTTTATCCCATTTTTGGTCTATTTCCAATCAAAGTAATTGGATCTAAAGTCTTTAAATCCATTTGGATAGGTTGGGATAAGGTGAAGCACATTATATATCATAATAGAGTTATTTTAGGTAGTAATTAGGTCTGTGGGGAGCAATCTACTTGGTAGAATCATAAGACACAAGGAAAATCCCCTTGCTATGTTATAAGGATGTTCATTAAAAATCTGGGCAACAAAGGGGATAAGGAGGATGAAAGACTTTAGGGAGGGGCAGCTAATGGAGTGGAGGGAGATTAGCCAAAATTTTGATATACCACAAGTACATTGGATGACATACTCTATTTTGAAGGAGGCATGCCAAGCTCTTTATCTCCCCAAACATTTTGATTCTGATGACTCTATATTTCTATCCTTTAAGTGGCCTAAGGGTACACCTCTCCCCTGTATCAAGTAAAAAACATTTATTCATTTCTTCCTGAAAATGAGGATATTCTCTCCCAGCTAAAAAATTGTTGTGATGTAAGTCATGACCCTTCCCATTGTCATTAGTGCCTTGAGAACCTTTGAATAGGTAGGTGGAACCAAAAAATAAATGTTTTTTACAGATGATCTTCAAATTTGTAAAACAGAAAATTTACAGATGATTTTCTTTTGCCTCTCTAAAACTCCCTATTAAATAGCTCTCTCTTTTCTCTTAGCCACAATAATAATTCCCTCTTCTTTCCTCATAGTCCCCCTTTATCTCCCATGCAATCTCCTCCCTTGTTAGAGAAATTTCAACATTTTTGTTACCTTTCACATTATTTGTTTTTCAAATTAGAAGAGACGTTCCCCACATTTTTACTATGCAACATGTATTTAAAATGGATTTTCTTCTTATGTGTTGTCTTTCTCAAAAATTCTACATAACCCCCATTTTCTCTCTTCCCCACCACCATTTCTTTCTTAAAGATTCAAACTAAGTCTAAACACCAATCTCCCACTTCCAACACCTCAACTCTTCATCTCTTGCATGGAAACTAGAGGGTCTCATCTATTCCACGTGCTTTGTTTTCCTCACCTTTCTTTTTCTCTATATTTTTCTTTGGATTTGAAAGCGAAAAATCTTTTTTTTTGCACTTTTCTTCAACCCAACTCAGAAACATGGTGAGAAAGTGTATCTAGGGGTACCTATTAAGGGAAAGCTAGGTTGTTTCTAACACAATTGAGGATGGGTTTGCATCATATCAAATGTGAGACCAGTATATGGAAAAGGCCCAAAGAGGTGTGGGAAGAGAGGAATTGCATGTTCTACAGGACGGGTGTGATTGAGACAGAATAGAACTTTCTCATAGAATTCACAATATATGAAGACATTTAGACTCAATAGGAAATCATCTTTAAGACCGAGAACATGCACAATTTATTTGAAGAGGATAAGATAAACCAGAATGCTAGTTTTTTTCTCAAGATCCATAGCAAGAGGTCAGACACGAAAAGGAATATGGAGATAGCTTAAGGTTGTAAATTCATGGTCCCTTAGATTGATTAGTCTCATGGACATCATTAAAGTCTTCAGTCATTCACTCCCTTATATGTTTTCTTTTATTTTTTCATAAATAAAGTTCTTAATATGTTGGAAAAGGCTATGGAATTTGGTTCAATGCGTACTTATGTGTTTTCTTAGAAGTTTAAAACATCCTCTCAACAATTCTATTTGTATAGTCCAATCATTATAATTGGTGAAAGCATATTATGATTAGGCATTTTGTCAAACAATTTGTGTACCCTGCCCGTGCCTCCACAATTACATACCAAGAAGACAAACTATTAGCCTTGAATGCTATTTACACTTGGCTCAAGACCTCTACAAGCTAGTGATATGTTAACAAGGTTCTTAAGTTTATGGAGGTTGGTTTACACCTGCCAATTAGATTTGTTCGAAATTGACTAAAGCCTATTTAACAAATCTATTTGTGCATAATGTGCAATCATTACATTCCCTAGGACAACATCTCTTTAAGGTATTTGTGTGTTGTCTATAATTCCACATTTTGTAGACTGACCACTGGAGAGAGCATAAGTAATATTATAAATTTTTGTCACAAACAACAGGAAACTAGAGTTGACAACATGGAGAGATGCCAAACCAAGTCAAAACTAAAGAAAATAATGTGATTTTTTTGTCCATGCTAATTGTCATTCACCTAGAATGCTCCTACATCATTTATATTCTAAAAGTATTATAGATATAATATGATATACTTTATATATAAATCATAGATAATTGACTAATATAAATGATATATATTTAATTTTGTTATATAATTTTATAATTAAAAAATAAAATGTTATATTTTTTATTTTTAATATAAAATAAATTGGAATTTTATATTTTAATATAATGTAGATATCATATGATATACTTTGTATATAAATCATGATATCTCACTAATAAATATATAATATATTTAATTTCAATAAACAATTTTATAATGTAATGTAAAAAAAATTAAAATTCGTATTTTTACATTTTTTATTATTCCTTTTTATAAATTTGATTCTAATTAAACCTAAACTCAATCTAAAATTTGAATCACCTAATGTCTCATTTAGCTTAACCTTTCCAAGTATCTTAACCTGCACATTTTCTATTGTACAAAAGGAACAACTAAAATAACAATTGGCAACCATAATTGGGTAGTGAGGAAAATGTGGAAAAAATGATGTGGTCTCTTTACCATTAATGTTGTGGCAAAAAACGTGGCGACCAAAATAGATTAGGACTATTATGTAGACTAATTAAATTGGACCAAAAAAAAGCATATTACATCGAAGAGTTTAATTCAACTTGTGAACATGTTGAAAAAATATATTTAGGGGTAGTTATTAAAGGAGAACCAAGGTTGCTAGCTACAAAAATAAGGACATGAACACATTAACTAAGGACCTAGTTGTGTGAGATAGGTAGGTGGATGAGACTTGCAACTAAGGACATGATCACATCAACTGAGGACCTACTTGTGTGAAACAAGAAGGTGGAAGAGGCATAAAAAATTCATAATAAAATTACATCAACTAAGGACCTAGCTATGTGAGACATGTAGGTTGAAGAGGTCCATGTAATTGAGGACATGATCACATCAAAAGAGATGTAAAAATATGAGATAGTTTGAAAATTGATGACAAAGGAGCCACACCTGATGTTGTAGTTGCCACTTGTAGATGAACATTCTTGGATTAATCATTGATCTTGATGATTCATTTGTTAGGATTTTGGTACTTTTGGGAATATTGGTGAGTGACATCATTCTTATCATTTGTAGTCATTGAAGTTGATGACTTAAATTGACTCCGTTGAAACTAATGATTATGAAATATTGCATACATTTTGGTAAACCAAGTATACTAGAAAAAAATATAACTTATCTCTAATGTATTTTTGCAATTAGAAATAAAAATTCTTTAAGAATCCATATCATACATAGGATAAGAAATTTGAGCATGCAAATATATGAATCTACCAATAAAGTCAGACACTTTTTCCTTAATAACTTGCTTACAATGAACCAAATCAGTTAAATAAATTGTAGTAGCAATATTATTAAATGAAAGAATTAGCTAATTTTAGAAAGGAATCTATATGATAAGGGGGTAAGGAACAAAACTATTGTAAGGCCTTATCTCTAAATGTCCTAGTAAATAACTTAGCCACAAGTCTTATTATTTGAGAAGTCACTACACAAGGTTTAAAATGTTTTCACATGAGTAAATGAATCACCCTTTTCATTGTAGGTTTCTAATTGTGGTATCTACATGTATTGAAGGATAACATGACATAAACTATATCATGGAGTAATGGGCTAGCAATGTCACAACTTGGGATGTTGTATTTATATTGGGCTATGGAAGCTAGTTGTTGTTGTAAGGATGAAACACCTTGGGAAAGGTTATTAATGGTTATTCATAGGGGGAGGTATGAAATGATTACGAACTCTATCAAGACTAACATGTGTAGGATTGACGTTTTAAATAGATATATCCATGATAGGTGGAGTATAGGCAGACATATTAAGAAAGGATGTTGGAATGTGAATAGAATTCTCAACACTGGTATTAGGACTTGTAATATTAAGAGCGTTGACACAAATTTTCATAGACATAAGATTATCATTGATAATATGAGACATTCCAAAAAAAAAATCTAAGTTATTTTATTCATTTTTAACCATCCTTGTCAACCCTTCAATAAATGAGATTTCCTCAATACTAGAATACTCTTGACCCATCCAATGTTCAAGCTTTACCAAGTCATTGACGATTTTTTTTCACTTGGCTACGAGACACTCTTGTTAAAGAGTCATCCTCATCATGAGAAGCATGAGAAGAGAGGTTTTCAACAATGTTATGTATTTTATTGGAAGGCATAGAGGTATCACCTACATTCCAAAGGATAATGGTAGTTGACTCGGGCTCTATACCCTTAAGAGAGGCCATAAGTTTACAACTTCTCATGGGGATACTATATGCAGGGCTCAAGGCCATAAAACTCATACACAAAAATAAAATAAGGGGATGTCTAAACAATGCAAATCACCAATAAATTTATCATTGAAACATTGCATGAAATGAAGTAAATTTGAATGCTTGATTGCAAGGAATGTAATAATTAAATATGTAGATCAGATTTGAAATGAAAGAATAAAGAGCAAGCAAGTATACATAAACTTTATGCAAAAAAATACCTAATATGAAAGTATTAATGATAAATTTGAATCATGATTTGTATATATAACCTAATGAATCACATGTAAATGAAATCCAATTATGCAAAATAGGCTAAAAATATAAGGAGTCAAGCTCACCAAAATGTAATGAAAGAAATAGGTAGTTTTCTCTAGGATGCATGAACAAACTAGGACGCTTAAACCTTTCTCCTTTATTACAATGGAAGAAAGATGATCCACTTAGAATCAAAAGGAATGAAGAAATAGGTGGATACAATGATCCTCATGTAATGGACTATGACCATGCAAATAAATTTTAGAAAGGCAAGATCTATGGTTAGATGGAGAGAAAATATGGTTTTTTGCATGCACAGGATGACAATGAACTAACAAAACAATTTTGGGACTAGATTTGAGGAACAAAGACTATGAATGACCTACAAACCAAATTTTGGGCCAAATTAGGAGGATGAGGATTCCTCACTTGACCTAGTCTAGGAGAGGGTTGACTTCCTCTTTTTTCCCAACACTTTCAGACAAATCCAATTAAAAACTGTTGTCCTTCTCCTTGTTAGAATAACTGAGAGAGGGGGGGGTGAATCAGTGGCCTCAAAAATATTCTAATACATCCACCTAAAAATTTAGTACCACAATATTAAGCCTCTATTTATCTTCAGTCCTACAAGATAAATGCCTTGAAATAATCTTAACAAATAACTACTTCTCAGAGTTCATTGTTTAAACCTTATTCATATTGTTTACCGATTAGCAGTCTTTCATTTACCGACATAAAGTAAATTACTTAGTGTATGCTAATCAATACAAATTTAGTTATGTGTAATGCAAAACACTAAAGTAATGACTCGTAAACACATTGACACATGGATTTTTAATGTGGAAACCCTGTTAAGGAAAACCATTTGGGACCGGTAACCCAAATTTTTCACTCTTCTAAAGTGAGCTTGCTGAAGAGCCAACCCTGTTAAAGGTTACAAACACATTGTTAGGTGTGACACCTTGTTAGAGGATTTAAATAGAATAGTTTGTCACTTGATATCTTGCATCTCTATGCTACCTTTTATGACCAACCCCAGTGTATTTTGTCAATTGGTATCTGGCATCTCTATGCTATCTTCATGACCAAAATTTTGATACTCCTTAGGATGTATCACAATATATAAAGGATTGTTAAGTCCTTCTCGGTTAAGAGACTTTCTAATCCAATGGTTAAATTGAAATAGTAAATGATCTGTTCACATATACAACTATAGACTTGCAGATTTTTAGATCTAATGTAAGCTAATTATACCTTTATGATCAATGTATCTTTTCAGTACCTTTTCTCCACTTCTTTCTACTCGGTGATGTTGTTCTCTATTGCTCGATGTCTGTAGAATTAGCTTTGTTCTTCAGCTTGATTGACCAGGTCTAATTGAAGTTGGTCTTTGTCAGTTTCTCTTCAACATCCTCTTTCTCTATTCACTCCCCTAATTCATAATGAATTAATTTTCTCTTTATAGACATGATTCAACCATTTCTAAGTTCTTGACTTTTTTTTTCTTGGCGCGATCCACAATTCTATTCAATCTTTCTTTAAAGCTTTACTTCAATTTTATCTTGTAGATATCTTCTTGACAACTGTAATAAAAATGCTTTAAAACTTTCTCTTATCTTTGGATTCTAACTTGTCGATGAAAACAATATTAACCACCGGTTAACTCCTTCTTTAGCTCTTGCCAGCTAAGTCCTTTGTCATTTCTGAACTTCATTTCTTTTCGGTGTTTAACTCCATGTTAGCTCGGTCAACACTTTAGTTCTCCTTGGGCATCTCTGTCGGGGTTGTCTGTCTATCAGTTTATACTGTGAAGTTCTATCCGTCGGTAATGTTTGTGATTCTTCTTGTCGGTAATTCTTGTTGGGTTTCTTTCTCGGGCATCACTGTGACTTTCCTCTTAGGGTTCTCTATTCATCGGTGTGCACTATATGTCGCTGTTTGTTGTCACTTTGTGAATACTGAAGTTTTATGCATTACTGATAGCATAACCTTTATCTCTCTGGTTCTTTGAAGTCTTTGAAACTTTGTATATAACTAATTAGATTATATCAAGTTGACATCAATGAAAATACAATCCTTTAACTAATTTAATTTCTTGCATTATCTTTCTGCATTTCTGTGATCATCAACTTAACATCTTCAAACATTCAATTAGTTATGGTTCATCAATATCTCCCTTTGGCATTGATGGCAACACACTATATTATTACTAATACAGTATGAAATATAACAATTGAAGTTCATCAAACTACTAATCGTATTGTTCAATAACCAATACAAGTGTCTAGCTCTTGGTAATCTCATATAGCTTAGATTTTTTTCTTGCAGAGTGCTTTCTTCAATCTTTAATCCCTTCACTGGATAGATGTAGCAACTTCTCTCTCTGAACAGTGTTGTCCTTTTGACTGTTCCTCTCCTTAATCATCTCTTTTTCATTTGATAACACTCTCTCCCTTAAGATATTCTCTTCCTTCGAATCTCTCTCCCTTTGGATAGGATGGATATTTCATATGTAATCTCTCCCTTTGGATATTCTCTCTCTCTGAATCTCTCTCCCTTTGAAAACAATACCAAAGTCAACATTGAGAATGAAAAAGTTATATCCTTTCTCCTTTTTATAATATACTCCTTGAATTTCCTTTCCATCAACAACATAGCTCTGTATTAGCCAAAATTATCTCTTTTGTCTAGTGCATATTTGTACCTTGCTGTGTACAAATGTATCTTTGTAATCCATTTCTTTACTTGCATCAACATGAATGATCTTTTGATTTGTGTATAGGCTGATGCAATCTCCTAGCTAGCTTACTGACTGACAAACAAGGGTTGGACCCCTAGTCTCTGTCTCAGGTACTCAAATGTATCTTTAGGAAATGGCTTGGTGAATATGTTAGCTAATTGTTCCTTTGATTGAACATATTCCAGTATCACTTCTTTTTCTTGCACTTGTTCTCTTAAGTAATGATACTTGATTGCTATATGCTTAGTCTTAACATGCATGAATGGATTCTTTGATATGTTAATTGCACTGGTATTATCACAATACATAATCATTGGTTCAAGAATTTTCATATTCATACCTTCCAGTAATTGTTTGATTTATGCAATATTTAGGCAGTTTGCAACAGCAGCCACATATTTTGCTTCTGTAATAGACTGTCAGATGCATCCTTGTTTCTTGCCGATCCATGTGAAAATTGTGTCACACATGAAGAATGCTCCTCCAGTTATGCTCTTCCTGTCATCTAAATTTCTAGCCCAATCAGCATCTATATAGACTTTAAGCTCAAATTTACCCTTTTTGTTATACCATAAGCCATATTCTTTGGTGTTCTTTAGATATCTCAGAATTCTCTTGACAATAGTCATGTGTGATTCTTTGGGATTAGTAGAGAATCTTGCGACTATTCCAACTGCATGTGCTATATCTGTTCTGGTATGAACAACATACATTAGTTTTCCAATCATTAATCTATATAGGGTCTAATTTACCTCATTTGACTTATCTTCCTTTTTTAGCTTACATCTGGTAGCCATAGGTGTTCCAACTGGCTTGGAATATTCCATCTTACATATCTTCAACACTTGCTTAATGTATTTGGATTGAGTGATATATATGCCTACATCTTGTTGAAGAATCTGTAGACCAAGAAAGAATTTGATCTCCCCAAACATAGACATTTCAAACTCTTTTATCATTTCATTAGCAAAGGATTTACATAACATATTATTACCCCCAGATCTTGGCATCTATCCAATTGGATTATCAAAGGTTTTCGGGTAACTTTCAACATCTCTAGTATGAGCATTATGGCAACTCTATAAGAGGATATATTCAATATGGACCAATTTGTGTTGGAACGTAAATACATTCAATGATTTTGCATGTTCATGTAATTGAGTGGATGTGAAAGAGCTAAGATTTGAAAAAAGAGTCCAAAAAAATAACTAATGGGAAAAGCCACCAATGGTATTGTTGTAGTAATCCAAGAGTTTGAAAGAATGAAAACAACCTTAATCTCCTAGTGAAACGATAAACACAATAGGACATAGAACCTACAATACTGAGTGATGTTCAAAGAAGATTATAGAATGTGATCCCTAAATGTCAAACAATATTTCTCCCTCGTGTAAGGAGAACTGCAAATAGGTGCACAAAATCTTCCCATGTGAGAAGAAATAGATGTCTGTGAATGATGCACAAGATCCAAAGACAATGAATAAATCTCCTTTTGGGAGCTCTCTTTGGCTGCAATTTTCTATATTTTGTGCAAACTATTATCTTTTGAAAATTGTCTATTGGTTATGTGGTGTTTTGTGGGTTTGTAAGTTGTTTTTATTTTAGGGATTTTTTAATGTCCTATTCATGCCTCTTTTCTTTGTGTCGCCAATCATGCTTCTAGAAGGCTCATGACAAAGGGGTGGTCAAGCTTTTCAGAGAGGAGGCAGATGAGCTCACCAAAGGTCTGCTGTTGGAGGGGCCTTTCATTTTGATGAGGCCAATGCCAGTGTGGAATGTGTGCCTCTACGCATTGGATGGAATGGGAGCGAGTGTGTGGCTAGCGAGACATAAAGTGAAGCCCGAGAGGGTGGTGTCGCGAACATGGGTGGTTCAGTGCCCCATCCGATATAGTCTCACCCAGTTCAATGGTTTTTCAATTTTTTGATTGAAATTGTATGTAGCCGAGTACTATTCATGAGTCACAATATTTTGTAATATAGAATGCAACTATGTCAAATCTGGTATGGGGGTGATTTTGTGATGTAATCTCACCCAATCGATTGTATTCGTGGTGCATAGTCTGATATCTCCTGGTCACATTTTTGGTACTGTCAGGTAGGGGGAGTCGACTATGGGTGGTTTTTTTTGCAAGATGAATAGAAGGAAATGATGTAATATTTTACTTCATACATATTAA
>MU227309.1:278843-290702 GCA_018584345.1 Thuja plicata
ATGTAAAATAGTGTAAAATCATTTAAAATAGTCTAAAATAATTTAAAATAGTTTAAAATTATTTAAAATAGTATAAAATAGCGTAAAATAGTTTAAAATAGTGTAAAATAATATAAAATAGTGTAAATTAGTGTAAAATAGTTTGAATTAGTGAAAAATAGTATTAAAAAGTTACAAATATTTTAAAATAGTTTCAAATAACATAAATTATTTTATAGGTGTAAAATAATGTGAAATAGTTTTAAAAAATGTAAAATAGTTTCAACAAATATTTCAGCAATTAGAATGTTATCATCAATATCTTCTTTTAAATATAGATTGCTATTTTCACTTGTTCTTACAAATCCAATGCTTATGAGATAGGAGTGAAGTCTTTCATACCAGGCTCTAGGTGCTTGTTTCAATCCATACAAGGCTTTATGTAGTCTACATACCATGTTTCTCTTGTCTAGATCAACAAACCCTTCTGGTTGTTCAATGTATACCTCTTCTTCCAATATTCCATTTAGGAATGCATATTTGACATCCATCTAGTATACCTTGAATCCTTTGAATGCAGCATAAGTAAGTAAGATTCTCACTCCTTCTAGTCTAGCAATGGGTGCAAATTTTTCTTCATAATCAATACCTTCTTCTTGTGCATACTAACCTTTCTTTGTTTCTTTTTACTTCTCCATTCTCATTTATCTTGTTTCTGAATATCCATTTCGTACTGATGACATTCTTGTCATCTGGCCTCGATACTATTGTCCATGTCTTATTCTTCTCAATATTTTCTATTTCCTCATTCATAGCACTTACCCATTCTTCATTTTCAAGTGCATTATTAACATATTTAGGCTCAAAATCACAAATTAAACATCTAGTTTTGAGTGACTTACTTCTTGTTCTCATTCCATCCTTATTGTCTCCTATGATCTAGTTCTATGGGTGATGTCTTCTGACATACTTGGAAAGTTTTGGTTCAGCTCTTTTTTCATCATTCTAATCATCATCTTGACCTTCAATCTGATCTTCATTTCTCAAAACATCATCTTGAGTATTTTCCTAATTTTTGGTAATTGCAGCCTGATGCTCGGTGCAATGTTCTGTTGCTTGGGAGAGATACACTTTTTCTCGGGTAGAGTGTCAGGTTCTTCATTGTAAACAAACCTATTATAGTCTTCTGGTAGGACTTGTTAAGACATTTATAAGCCTTGATCTTGGTGGAATACACTAGAAAGATACCTTCTTCACTTTTGGAGTCAAGCTTTCCATTTCTATCATCTTTCAAAATATAACATTGACTACCAAAAATTATAAAGTAACCTACATTGGGTGTGTAACCATACCATAGCTCATAGGATATCTTCTTGGTGTCTTTCTTCAATTGTACTTTGTTCAATGTGTAGATAGCAGTACTGACAGCTTCCCTCCAAAATCTTTGAGTGATTCTTTTCTCAATCATCAGTGTTCTTGCACAATCAACAATGGATATGTTTCTCATTTCAGCAATCCCATTTTGTTGTGGTGTTCTTGGTGCAAAGCATGTCTTTTAATTCCATGCTCATTGCAAAAATTAGTGAATTCATTTGAAATAAATTCCCCTCCTCTATTTGATCTTAAGCATTTCAATTCCTTACCACTTTGTTTTTCTACCATAGCTTTATACCATTTAAACATCTTGAATGCTTATGATTTATCTTTTAGGAACATAACTGTCATCATTCTATAATAATCATCTACAAAGAGAATGAAATATCTATCGCCATAGTAACTCTTTGTCTTCATGGGTCCACATAGATCAGTATGGACTAATTCTAGAATTGCATTAGATGTATGGAATATTCTCTTGAAACTAGACTTTGTCATCTTACCCTTTTGACAATTCTTACACGTGATATGTTCGGGCTTAGACATTCTCGGCAAGCCTCTTACTTTCCTCTTATTGCTTATCTTTATCATGTTTTCAAAATTCACATGGCATAGTCTCCTATGCCACAACCATATGTCTTCATTTTTAGAGAATAAACAAGTGGTGTTAATGTCATCAAGATAGAAAAGGTTACCTTTTGTCTGTTCACCAGTTCCAATCAACCTTCTTGATTCATTGAAGATCTTTGCCTTCTTATTTTCAAATGCTACTTGGTGAAACACTCAATAGATTATAATTAATTCCTTTTACCCAGTATGCATTTTCACATTTGATCAGGTTATTCAACATTATAGTTACTTTACCTTCAACTAGACAAGGTGTGTCATTACCCATTCTTACTGATCCACCATTATAGTATTCAAAAGTTTCAAACTTTTTCTTATCACTGGTCATGTGGTGAGTGCAGCCACTATCTATAATCCAAACATCATTCTTACTAACCTTAGATATGAGTGTAGTCTCTACGTGCCTTTCTTCTTCGTCTGAATGAGTTTTCATGGCTACAAATACCATCTCAATATCCTCATCAGATTTGGTGTTAGTGTCTCCAACTCTATTCTCATCTAGGTAACAATATTTTTTCGCTTTGTCCTTGTAGTCTCAGGTATCTCTTCTATCAGATTTTTGGTTGCTTCGGTAATCTCTGTTATCACCTCTATCAAACTTATTTTCATTTGATTTGTCATTACTTCTGTCATCTTTTCTTTTGTTAGGACATCTTGCAGCAAAGTGTCCAACCTCTTTACAATTAAAACATACAAGTGGTAATTTACCTTTGTATGTACCTTTGCCTCTCTGCAATCTTCTTTCCATTAGTGCTTCAATATGATCAAGATCTTGGTCATCACTATCACTTTCACTATCATTTCTCATTTTTTTATGACTTGAATTACTTATTTTTAGAGAAGATTTGATTGCAGACTCTATAGATGGTAAGACACTATTATCAAAGTTATTCATCTCAAATGAAATCAGTCTACCAATTAGACTATCTAGAGTAACAGTAGTGTTTGCAACTGCTCTTATTTCTTGTATAGAAGATAATCTAATAACGTATATAGGCAATAAGGTTCTTAGGATTTTAATTACCATTGTATCTTCTTCAAGTACACCTCCAACTCCTTGGATAGCATTGACTACGTCTTTGATTCTGCAGCTATACTGAGTGATATTTTCTCCTTCTTTCATCCTTAGGTCATCAAACCTCCCTCTTAGACTATCTTCTTTGGCTCTTAGTACATTAGCATCTCCTCCATGTACCAGCTTCAATTTATCGCACATTTGCTTTGAAGAGGTGCAGGTTTTGATATCTTCAAACTTAGTATCAGAGAGTGAGGAAGCAAGCTCAATCATCATGCAATTATGTTCATGCTTTTCTCTTAATTTTTCAAGTGTGTGAGGTCTTGTAGGAAACACATATTCAGTATCTAGGTGTTGACTAACATCATTACCAATACCTAATAGGTGAAATCTTATTTTTCTTTGCCATGATGCAAAGTTTTCTTTGTTCAACTTGGGCACATCTCATTTGTTCATCTTATGATATTTTTCTTGAGCTGTTAAACTCCCTTTCTAAGCACACAAACTCTGATACAAATTGTTAGAATAACTAAGAGGGGGGTGAATTAGTATCCTCAAAAATATTCCAATAAATCAACCCAAAAACTTAGTACCACAATATTAAGCCCCTAGTTATCTTCAGTCCTACAAGGTGAATGCCTTGAAATAATCTTAACAAACAACTACTTCTTAGAGTTCACTGTTTAAACCTTATTCGTATTGTTTACCGATTAGCAGTCTTTAATTTACCGAAATAATGTAAATTACTTAGTGTATGTTGATCAATCCAAATTTATTTATGTGTAATGCAAAACACTAAAGTAATGACTCATAAACACATTGACACAGAAGGTTTAAAGGTTACAAACACATTGTTAGGTGTGACCTTGTTAGAGGATTTAAATAGAATAATTTGTCACTTGATATCTTCCATCTCTATGCTACCTTTTATGACCAACCCAAGCGTAGTTTTTAAATTGGTATCTAGCATCTCTATGCTATCTTCATGACCAAACTTTTTGATACTCCTTAGGATGTATCTCAATATATAAAGGATTGTTAAGTCCTGCTCGGTTAAGAGACTTTTTGATCCAATGGTTAGATTGAAATAGTAAATGATCTGTTTACATATACAACTATAGACTTGTATATTTTTAGATCTATTGTAAGCTCATTATACCTTTCTGATCAATGTATCTTTTCAGTACCTTTTCTCCACTTCTTTCTTCTCGGTGATGTTGTTCTTTGTTGCTCGGTGTCTGCAAAATCTTCTTCGTTGGGGTTGTTTGTCCATCGGGTTATACTGTGAATTTTTTTTCGTTGGTAATGTTTGTGATTCTGATCATTGGTAATTCTTATTGGGTTTCTTTCTTGGGCATCACTATGAATTTCCTCTCAGGGTTCTCTATCCACTGGTGTGCACTATTCATCGGTGTTTATTGTCACTTTGTGAATACTAAAATTTTATGCATTACTGATAGAATAACCTTTATCTTTTGTGTTGTTTGAAGTCTTTGACACTTTGTATATAACCAATCAGATTATATCAAGTTGACATCAATGACAATACAATCCATTAACTAATTTAATGTCTTGCATTATCTTTCTGCATTTTGGTGATCATCAACTTAACATCTTTAAACATTCAATTAGTTATGGTTCATCACTCCTAACCTATTCATGACTCTTCCCACACGCACACCATCTATTCCTTCTCACTGAAAAAGAGGGAAAAATTTTTGTAGAAAGGGGTTTGTTGAAGTCAAACCCCAATTTAGGAATCAACCTTGAAATAGAAATGAAAAATTCTTTAATGGAAAGTGTGCTAATATGTAACAAAGGCTTGATCTAAAAATGAACATTTTCTTATACCTTCACAAACCTTCTTGATATAAAAATGCTCTTGAAGATGCTTGAATTTATCTTGGATGTTGACTTTCAGGACAAGAATATCATGAATGCCTTCCATGCCATGAGTGCTTGATCTTTTGAATTGATCTTGGTACTTTCTTGATTGCCTTGATTGGAACTGGATAACTCTTATTTGAATGCTCTTGATACCTAACGAATGCATGAGATATTTCTTTCTTTCCAAAATGAGGGAGGTAAATTTTTTTATGTATTTCACCTAGCTATTTTGAGGTGCAAAAATAGAAGGAAGCCAACATGGATCTAAGAATCCCACTAAAACCAAATAAGTTTTACCTGATTTAGATTTGGGTCCATGATAGAATACACCCTATAGTGTGCTTGCACAAGCTTCTAGGACTCTAATTGTTCCTAGATTTCACAAGATCATTAGCCTCCTTATAGGATCTTCCAAGTCCTTTCTTATATGAATTATGACTTCTCTAACACCTCCCTAAGAGATGATATCTTTGTGCTTCACCTAGGGTCATCTACCAACTAGTTTCATCACTCTCCTATACTCCTTGGATGACTCCAAGTGCATTCTTAGTCTCCTTTCCTTCACAAGTGTTTGCAAGGACATAATTCATGTTAAACTTATTATTAGACCTCATGTGATCCCATTTAGGATTTGGTATCATAGTCTTCATAAATGATTTCCCAATTCTCCTTATAACTTGGCTTTTAGGGCTAATGCTCCTAGTAGCCCTATTTGACCATTTTTCCTCACTTCTTGTAAAAATTTCCAAAACAAACCCAAAAAAAATGTGATATTCTAGTACCATTTTCCAAAACTTAAGAGATTTTGAATTTATTAAGGTTCTAGAGCCTCCGTACTGTAGGTTCCTAGAATTAAGGACAACTAGGGCTAATCGGGCTAATCAGAACCAGTCAAGTAACTTATGCTTGAAAAAGTACATGGATGGATTTGGAAAGGCCTAATATGACTATGAGGTCTCTGTATAACCCCACTAACCAAAAAACCATGCTTGGTTTCACTCTACAACTTATATCCCTGCAATCAAACACACTTTGTTTATTGACAAACTCCTACCCGGGCATACTGGACTTGCCTAGGGATTGTCTCCAAAATCAGCTAACTTGATTTTATGAGCTCATCCTTACATATGTACACTATAAAATAGATTCCCTTCCATATCCCTCATGGTCATGATTATTTTCACGGTGGAGAACTATGGGGGATCCATTTTCCCTAAAACTGTCTAATCAACACCAGCAAACTGTGAAATAGCAAAAGATTTTTACAAACTATAAAAATGATCATCTATAAAATTAAAAATAAAAAAAAAATGCTTTGTAACTTGTCTAAATCATATAATCCAACACAACATTCAATTATTCAATCTATTCTACAATGCTAGTAATCCAAAATAGTCGACTGTGCACAAAATCAGTAAAAATAGAGCTTTTCTTGCAATTCAAAATCTTACACTACATCCTCTAACCTCAGGAAATGGGATTATTCATGGATAAATATTATTTTCGCATGATTATAGGAATTTACAATAACTATCAAGCCTCAACCATTCAAAATCATCTTTTCTTGCCAATGTTGTCATGCAACTTTGCAAAGTTGCAAATGTTGTCATGACAACATTTTGACAACTTTTGTAATATTGCTCCAAATCAAAAATTATGACCTCTAACTTATACCAAATGATGTAAAAAAATCATAGAGGCCATTTTAGGCTCAAATCCAAGATTTTCTAAGCCTTCTAGGCTTTTATACCCAAATTCCCATTTTAGGCTAACCAAAGCACTAAACACTATAAAAGAAAAAACTAACTAGAGTGAATTGAACCTAGCCAAATACACCTAGGTACAAACTAAAAATACCTTCTTAGGCCTAAAAAAGACTAATGACTTGGATAAGATCATTACAAGCTACATCAAAACTTAGAACTATGGATAAGCCTAGGTGCTCTTGCACCATTCTCCCCAAACAAAAGGATTTCAATCCACCCTTGGATTGAGCAAGTTGGAATCAATCCCCAACTTCTTAAAATCTGTCTCCTTGATCCAAGTGGATTTTGTATCTCCTTGGCCATGCCACTTTATTAGATGCTCATAGTAAGTCCTATGTCTAGTCTTCTTGTAGACTCTTGAATCAAGCACCTTCTCTGCTTTCTTAGATGGTGTAGGGTTAAGTTCAAGTCCTCCACTTTCTGTATTACCTCAGTAAGACTCTAATATGGATCTAGAGTAGGCCCCTTATAAAGGACCAGATCTGCAACATTGAAGACGGAGACAAACCAATATCCTTGGGGAGTTCAAATTTATATGTATTGGTTCCATATTTGGCCAGAATAGTACATGGCCCTAATCTCCTCATCTGTAACTTGTTAGGTACTCCCTTCTATAACCTTTCCTTGTTCAAATGGACCATTAAAAGATCCCCCATCTATAATTGTACTTTCTTCTTCCTTTCATCCACCTTCTACTTAATCTTGGCAGTGTTCTATGTCAATGTCTTCCTCACTGATTCATGCACCTCTTTCATGGAGTGTGCAAAATCTTCTGCATAACTACTTCCCTTGGATCCATCCTTTAACTCTTTGAGTTCAACTATCCCGCTAGGGTTTAGTCCATACACAAATTCAAAGGGACTCCTTCTTGTGGTTATGTTTATTATATCATCATAAGCATATTCTACCTGTCCTAAGAGTTGGTCCCAAGCTTGACCATACTCCTTAGTGAGACACCTCAATAGGTTCCCTAGGCTCTTATTCACCACCTCAATTTGAACACTTATCTAAGGATGATATGCAGACACAAAGGATAGATTGGTTCCAAATTTTTTCCATAGTGTCTTCCAAAAGTGACTCATGAATTTTGTGTCTCTATCTGAAACTATGCTTAAGGACCCATGGATTATCACCACCTCCTTAAAAAAAAGATGTGCAATGTGACAAGCATCATGTATAGTCTTAAAAGGGAAAAAATGTTCCATTTTGTTGAATCTGTCTACTATGACATATATATTGTCAAATCCTTGTTTTGTCCTTGGCAATCCTACAACAAAGTCCATGCTCAAGCATTCCCAAGGTCTACTTGGAATGGGGAGAGGTTGATAAAGGCCTACATTGGAGGATGTGTCTTTGGCTCTCTGACACACTACATAATACTCCACATACTTTCTGATATCTAGACTCACTCTAGGCCAAAAATAAAACCTCTGCACTAACTCTTGGGTCTTATTGACTCCAAAGTAACCAATAAGTGCCCCATTATGCTTCTCTTGAATCAGATTTTCCCTAATTGATCCCCTAGGGACACATAACTAAATTCTTTTAAATAAAAAATCACTTTGCATAGTATAATCAGAAAAATATCCATGGAAATGATTCTTGTGTTGTTTACATACATTGTATATCTACACAAAGTCTTCATCCTCTGCATACAGGTCCTTGAAACTCTCAATGCCTATGCTCTGCAATTGTACTTCTTGTACTGTTAGAAGTCTCCTACTAAGTGCATCAGCTACTTTTTTCTGTAGTCCCTTCTTATTTTTGATGTTTAAGGTGTAAGCCTACAAGTACTCCACCTATTTCATGTGTTTGTGACTGAGCTTATCTTGGGAGTTCAAAAAACTAAGTGGTTGGTTGTCTAAATACATAACAAATTCTTGGGAAGAAAATAGTGCCTCCATTTCCTTAGTGCTTGGACTAGAGCATACATATCTAAGTCATAGGAAGAGTGCTTCCTCTTTGCATCACTGTGAAAAGCTACTGGTCTCCCTTCTTGGCTTAAAACAACCCCAATAGCAACATTGCTAGCATCACACTCAACTGTCAAGAGTTTCTCAAAACTTGGTAGTGTCAAGATAGGTTGAGTGGAAATATTTTTCTTCAAAAACTCAAATCCTTGGTTATCTTTCTCATTCCATAAAAATTTAGTTTTCATCCCACCTTTTATGGTATCCAACATAGGAGTATAGATTGCACTAAACTTCTTAATTAATTTCCTATAATACTGAGCTAAGCCATGAAAGATTCTCACCTCTGTTGCATTTTTGGGGGTAGGATAGTTGGTGATGGCTTCTACATTTCTTGGATCCATCTTAAGGTTTCTATGAGATAACACAAAACCAAGAAACACTAACTCCTTCTTTAAGAATTCACACTTATCCAGATTGATCATTAGCTTCTCCAAATTGAGTGGCAATCTTCTTCTTCAACAACTCAAATCCTTGGTTAGCTTGCTCATTCCATACAAGTTTAGTTTTAATCCCACATTTTATGGTATCCAACATAGGAGTATAGATTTCACTAAACTGCTTAATGAATTTACTATAATACTGAGCTAAGCCATGAAAGCTTCTCACCTCTATTGCAGTTTTGGGGGTAGGCCAGTTGATGATGGATTCTACCTTGCTTGGATCCATCTTAAGGTTTCCACGAGACAACACAAAACCAAGATACACTAACTCATGCTTTAAGAATTTACACTTACCCAGATTGATCATTAGCTTTTCTTCATGCAGTCTCTTAAACACAATCTGTAGATGCCTTAAATGTTCTTCTTTATTTCTACTAAAGATTAGGATATCATCCAAATACACTACAACAAACTTACCAATGTAGTCCTTGAGTACTTCGTTCATAAGCCTCACGAATGTAGATGGGGCATTTTATAGCCCAAATGGAATCAAAAACCATTTATATAAACCTTCTATGGTTTTTAAGGCAGTCTTCCATTCATCTCCCTCATTGACCCTAATTTGATGATAGCCACTATTTAGGTCAATCTTTGTAAAGTACTTTGCTCCTCCTAAACAATCAATTAGGTCTTCTATCCAAGGGATAAGGAATCTATACCTAATGGTGATTCTATTAATGGATCTAGAATCAGTGCATATGCTCCAAGTTCCTCCCTTTTAGGGTGCTAATATAGTGATAACTGCATATGGGCTTATACTTTTTCTAATGAGGCCTTGGTTTAAGAACTCTTGGATTTTCTTGGCAATTTCCTCATTTTTTTGAGAGGTCATCTTATAGGCAGCCTTATTGGGTAGGGTATCTCCAGGGATAAAGTTAATTTGATGACTAATAGCTCTCTTAGGAGGTAGGCTTGATGGTTTTCCATCACTAACAATATATTTTTACTCTTTTAGCAACTCTTGTACTTCTATAGGAATCTTTGTCTTCTTTTCTGTCTTCTCTTCATCTTCTTCTTTTGGTTTCAAAACCAGAGCATATGATACTCCATCTCCTTCTTCTAGAGCTTCTAAGAAATCCTTTTCACTCACCAATAGAACATTAGGGCTAGTGGGATTCACTTCTCCTTCTTCCAACAGTGACTAGATTTTGAAAGTCACACCATCTTTCTTGAAAGAATATGCATTCTTAAATCCATCTTGCATGGATTGTCTATCATATTTCCATGGCCTCCCTAGTAAAAGGTGGCATGCATCCATAGGTAAGACGTCACATAGTACCTTGTCTATGTATCTTCCAATAGAGAAGTCCACCCATGCTTGCTCATTCACAAGGACATGTTGTGCTTTGTGTTGGCAAGTTGAGTTCCAGAGGATGCATGACTCATTTTGTGTTGTCATCATGGCAAAAAAGTCATGTTTAGTTTCTATCATGAAAGACAAAATGACTAAGTATGGAAAATAGGGCAGATAGAGATATTCAGCGATTAGCACATCAGCGCACGTGTGAGAGATTGAGCCAGCGTATGCGCATTCAGATATATGTTGTATGACACGTGTACATGCTACATCCAGACGTGCATAGTATGGAACAATAGTATGACAAAGTTACAGGCAGATCAGTAGACCAGTAGTCCAGAAGACAAAGCATGGAAGCTGACTAGTGTTTTGATTAGTGTGAATTATTTTGTTATGTAATGGCTAAGCACCTTTGGTTATATGTTTGTAATGATGTAATTAGCATTGTAGTAAACACACTTGAGCTGACTTATTCGGAAGCGTTGTGTATTTTTCTTGGGGGCTGACTAGAGTCTTGTTTTGGGTCGCGCCTATTCGGATATGAACATATAAGTATGTAATGTAAAGTTATGTTACAAGTGTCAATGATAATGTAAGAGGAAGACATAGAAGAGCAGTATGATGAAGTCAATATATGATATAGCTCTTTAAGAGAGTAAGAGCATTCGCGCATACACATAACTGATTAGACAACAGTGTCATCACAGTAGTTCACTTTTGATATAGTGTATAACAACTTTCAGAAGGTTGTATCCTTCATCCTATTGGGTAGTGAGCCTAGGCAGTGAGCCATATACCTTTAAAAGGGTTTTGTAAAAGACTCCTAATAGGGTCAGACCTTTAACCAGGTCATTGTACTCATATTGTAAAGACTGCTTCTAACAGGGCAAAGGAACTTTAACAGGTTCATTATACTAGAACAATATTTATGGGTACTAATTCCCACCAGGGTTTTCCTCTGATCAAGGTTTCCCCATAATCATATCATGTGTTATGAGTTCTTATGTTAAGCTTCATTCAATGTATTTTTTATTTATGTTTAAGTTGTAGAAAAGCAGTTAATAAACAAACACTGATTCACCCCCCCCCCCCCCCCCCCCCCCCCCCCTCAATGTTTCTAACAATTGGTATCAGAGCTCTGGTCCTCAAAAAATAAGTTTAACCACTTGAGGAGATCATGGACATAGCAGAAGTAAAACATTTGAAAAAGAATCTTGAAGCAGCTCTTGAAGATCTTGATAGATCTGAAAAAGAAAATGAAGAACTTAGACTGAAAGTTGATGGCTCACAAATGCTTATCAAGAAATTAAGAAAACATTTGAAATATTTTTCTACAAGTGATCTAGGTAAAATGATCAAAAAGATCAATGAAGTGAATATGTCTCTAAAAGATAAAATTGAAAATATAGATGAACAGCTAACAGACAGTCAAATTGCTATTGAAGAAAAGATCAAAGAAAGAAAACAACTAGATGATGAACTCTTGAAAGAAAACATGAAA
>MU227309.1:297453-309855 GCA_018584345.1 Thuja plicata
CTAATTCCCCCCCCCCCCCCCCCTCTCAGTGTTTCTAACACTTTGTTCAACCAAGTAACCTTGTATGGATTACTATGTGGAATCCTCTTCATTTTAAGTTTAATAATTTCCTCCTCTGACACAATGTTTTCAGTAGACCCTGAGTCTATATGAATCTACAGAATTTACCCATCATTTTGCACTTCACTCTGAATAGTGATCTTCTCTGGCTTGGTTCTTCTCTCACTGGCTCCTTCATCAGTGTTCTTCTTATCATTAATTTTTCTCCTCTTCTAATTCTAAGGGTACTTCAGGGTGTTTTTTACCACCACTAGACTCTTCTTTTACAAAGTTTACTCTCTTGTCACTCCCCTGGGATGTAGATCCTTTCTCTGGACACCTATAGGAAGGATGTCCCATTTGGTTGCAATGATAACATTTCATGGTTTAAAAGTGGGAACCTCTTCCTTGGCTATTGCTTCTTCCTCTCCAATTAGCATTAGAGCCTCTTCCTCTATTGAAGCCTCTTCTGTATGAGCTTCCCTCTTTTTGTTAAGTTAGCTTAGTTTCTCCTTGAGTCTTTGATTCTGAACTTCTACCACCATATCCACTTCTTTGGCCTCTGTCATCTCTTCTTCTTCCTCTTCCTCTGGTATTGCTTGTATCTTTTTTCTTTTTCAACTTCTCTTCCACCTTAATTGCAAGTTCGTGGCATCTTTGAACTGTGGTAGGAGTTAGGAGACTCAACTCATCTTGAATAGTCCATCTTAGACCATTGAGGTATCTATCTACCTTCACATTTTCCTCTTTTGCACCTCTTGATCTCATACACAATCTCTAAAATTCCTCAGTGTAAGGGTTGACATCTAATTCCTTTTGTCTTAAAATTTTCCTTTTCTTATGCAACTAGATTTCATAATCCTCTGGCACATACGCCTCTCTCATTTTAGCTACCATAGGTTCCAAGTGGCTATGGGTTTATTTCCTTCTTTCTCTCTCTCATCTTGGATGAATTTCCACCAAGTGAGTGCAGACCCTCTAATTCTTTCCTTTGCCACTTTCACCTTTTGGGCTTCTATTATCCCATCACACTCAAAGTGGTTTTCAAGTCCTTGAATCCAATCTAGGATTACCTCTAGTTCCATTTTCCTACTAAAGATAGGAACTCCTTCTAATGGCTTTCCACTTAAGGATTTTAATTCCTTAAAGAAGGGTTCTTTATTGAGGATATGTTCAGCTTCAGGGACCTCATCATCTAAGGTTATCTCTTTACTCTTGCCTTCAACCTTATCCTTGACTTCATCAGTCTTCTCTTCCACTTGGTCCAATTTATGCTCTAATTGGGCCAATCTTTCTCTGAGAAACCTATTCTCTTCTTCTTGCTCATCCAATTTCTTTTCAACTTCTTCATTTTTCACCATTGTAGACTCTTCTACTAACTCTTCTAGTTGTAACATTCACCACAAGCCAAATCTTATTGGCTTTGATACCAATCTGATAGAATACATCCCATAGTGTGCTTGCATAAGCTTCTAGAACTTTAACTGTTCCTAGATTTCACAAGATCCTTAGCTGAATTAGGACTTCTCTAACACCTCCCTAAGAGATGATATCTTTGTGCTTCACCTAGGGGCATCTACCAACTAGTTTCATCACTCTCCTATACTCCTTGGATAAATCCAAGTGCATTCTTAGTCTCATTTCCTTCAAAAGTGTTTTCAAGGACATAATTAATGTTAAAATTCCCCTTAGACCTGATTTTATCCCATTTAGGACTGGGTATCATAGTCTTCACAAATGATTTCCCAATTCTCCTTGTAACTTGTCTTTTAGGGCTAATGCTCCTAGTAGCTCTATCTGACCGGTTTTCCTCACTTCTTGTAAAAATTTCCCAAACAACCCCACAAAAAAAGTGATATTATAGTACCCTTTTCAAAAATATAAGATATTTTTAAGGTCTTACGGTTCTAGGGCCTCCATACAGTAGGTTCCTAGAATTAAGGACAACTAGGGCTAATTGGGCTAATTAGAACTAGTCAAGTGGCTTATGCTTGAAAAAAAAATTGGATTGATTGGGAAAGGCTTAATATGAATATTAGGTATCTATATAACCCTACTGGGCACAAAACCATGCTTGGTTTCACTCTACAACTTATATCCCTACAATCAAACACACTTAGTTCATTGACAAACTCCTAACTCGGCATATTGGACTCGCCTAGGGCTTGTCTCCAAAATTAGATAAATTGTTTTTCTAAGCTCCTCCTTCTATATGTACACTTTACAATGGTTTCTCTTCCATATCCCTCAGGGCCATGATAATTTTCACAGTGGAGATCTATGGGGGAGTCATTTTCCCTAAACCTGTCTAATCAACACCAGTAAACTGTGAACTAGCAAAAGATTTTTACAAACTATACAAATGATCACCTAGAAACTTCAAACCAAAACACAATTATCTATAACTAGTCTAACTCCTATAATCCAACACAACATTAAATGATTTAATCCATTCTACAATGCTAGTAATCCAAAATAGTCGATTATGCACAAAATCAGTAAAAATAGAGCTTTTCTTGCAATTCAAAATCGTACACTACATCCTCTAACCTCAGGGAATGAGATTATTCATGGATAAATATTATTTTCCCATGATTCTAGGTAGTTACAATAACTACCAAGCCTCAACCATCGAAAAACATCTTTTCTTGCCAATGTTGTCATGCAACTTTGCAAAGTTGCAAATGTTGTCATGACAACTTTTGCAATATTGCTCCACATTAAAACTTATGACCTCTAACTTATACCAAATTATGTAAAAACATCATAGAGGCCATTTTAGGCTCAAATCCAAGCTTTTCTAAGCCTTCTAGGCTTTTAGACCCAAATTCCCATTTTAGGCTAACTAAAGCACTAAACACTATAAAAGCAGAAACCAACTAAAGTGAATTGAACCTAGTCAAATCCACCTAGGTAAAAACTAACAAGACCTTCTAAGGACTAAACCCAGACTAATGACTTGGCTAAGGTCAGTACAAGCCACATCAAAACTTAGAACTATGGATAAGCCTAGGTGCTCCTGCACTAGTCCAATTTTCAAAGACATGGGCAATCCAAAGTCACCCTTGTCTATCCAAAATGGACCTTAATTTGGACCATAGGTCCTATTTGGTATGGAGATACTAGAAAAATGCACAAAACTGAGGCTGGATAAAGCATAAAGGGCATGAAAGCCTTGGAACACAAGACAAAATCCTAACTAAGTGGAAAATTGTACAAGGATGCCATATACGACACTACAATAACATTTTAACCACGACTACCAATTATGCCTCTTAAAGAGGGCCATTGAAACTAAAATTCAAAGCTAGGGCAATCCCACAATATTGGGTTGCACTTTTTTGCACATCCAGTTTTTTGTTGAAATCATATATTTTTAAGAAAATATAATTATTTAAGCCTTGATAGGTACCATTTCAAGGAATTAATTGAAGAGGTTTAGATCAAAGGCTCTTAGATCAAACTCTTTTTGATAGAACCTATCTACTCTTTAATCACACTTGCAATGGGTCTCCTTTGCACCTATCAAAATGTTGATAAAAAAATCACTATGACATTAGCTTTTGGGGGATCAAATGAATTCATTTAGAAGTTTTTCAGTATTTAGTCTTTATTATTAGCTTTATGAAAAGTAAAAATTTTAATATATTTTATTTCATTACTATATTTATTTTTTATTTGTAAATAATGTAGGTTTTTCATCAAACATTTAGATTTTTCTTTCACACATATAGAAAATTTCAAAAATAGAAGAAAAAATGGTAAAAAATATATATTTTCTCTAGGTATTCATATCCCCATTTTAACACAAAAAGAAGTTAATTCAAATGTGTAAAGAAAAATTGATGCATTACAAAATACACTTCTATCCAAATTATAGCTACCCTGACTTCAAAAATTAACTTAGAAAATATTTGGACCAAACAATATGGAAAAATATCCATACCTTAGATATTGGTATGACAAATCTATATTTTAAAATTAAAGTTTTATTCTTTGATCTTAAAAAAATGTTATGCATTTTAAAGTAAATGCCACTTTTGAAAAATGTTGATTATTGTAGAAATTAAGTTATTAGAAGTTATGTAAAAATGTGCACAATTAATTTTAATTTGTTAATAAAAATATATTTAGAATCTACACAAAAAATCTCACAAATGATTAGTTTAATTCATTATCAAAATTCTTAATAGTTTAGCTTCTATACGTGTTAGAAAGTGAAGACTTGGTACAAAATATTGATTTCAATGTCAAACTTGGCCAAAAAGTGTAACTCGGTATTGTGGGATCACCTGTCAATGAAATAATACTAATAATTCCACCTAAGAGGACACCCAAGTACTATCTCAAAAGATTTTAGATACATTATGATGCTGGAGCATCCTGGGTATAAGAGCAATCTTGCATCACCCAAAAATATTATCTAGTTTTCAATAAGGGCTATCTTTGGATAGGGTTGCTATTTTTGTCAACTTTACTATTTTTTAATTAAGTTGCTTATGTGAGCATAGATTCTTCTAATTGCTTCCCTATAGGTTCATTTTGGATATATAATCATGTCGGTAAAGTTTCATGGCAAGGTCAAGTCTGGTTTTGAAGATATAGCATTTTTTGTTTTGGCGGGGTGGTACAAAAAATTTGAACTCAATTTTGAAGGCCTTAGAGGCTCCAAAACGGGTCAAATTTCAATCTTTGGCGCTTCAAAAACCTAAGGCATAGAGCACTTCATGATATTTTTAAAATGGGGTCAAAATAGCCAATCGACTCAACGATTCAAAAGTTATGGTTTTTGGAAGTTGTGCCTTCAAGACTCAAGTTTAAATACAAAAGGAATAGCGAGAAAAATCACTTAAGGCATGAAAATGAACCGTTGGGTGCCGAAATGGGAAAATTTAAATTTCTAGAATATTCGAAGGCTTTTAATTGTGCTACTTATATAACGCTGAAGGGAGATTTTAGGGTTCATTTATAGAAGTGTATGTTGTGCCTTTGTTTGCAGAATATTGTAATGAAAATTCCCATGTGCCTGTAGCATGTTATTTTTCTAAATGTTGTAATGTCATTTTATTAAAAATAATAGAAAGCAAGTGTTTATGTTTTTTCCATTGTTTTGTTCTTGCAATTTTCTATTTATTTTCCTATTGTATTGTATGTATTTGGGTGAATAAGGGGAGTACCCTTCATCACATTACCTAAGTATGTATTAGGATTGCAACTAAATATGAAACTAACACAACATTTTCCTAATTGATAGCATACATTGCATGATATTAATGTGAAAAATAAAATAAATTGAGTAGATTCTAGCTTGGGAGAAATTAGAGAAGGGTTTCAAGGTCTTAATTTCTCTATACTTTACATCTCACTAGAAAGAGATCAATCATCTTGTCCTACAATATTCCTCTAGTAATGATATATTTGTATATGATTTGTTTCTAACTTCTTAAACAAAAATTCAATGAAAACTTTAAATAATACTTGAGTTCTAGCAATGTCCAATATTGTTAATAGTTCTCAAATACACCTGCAGTGATCACAGGTGGAAAATGAGGGATTCTAAGAAGTGTGTGAATGGAACAAAGGAAAATCAAATTGGATGACTTGTAGTAGAAAACTTGACTCAGGCAAACTTTACCCCCTAATTAGATCAAGTGCATCCAAACCCAGAGCTTCTTTGTATTTGGTAATGCTGGAGACGGTAAAATTCCCTTCAATATCATCGTCATAGAATCACTCGATGAAGCCCTAAAGTGAAAAGGTCACAAATTAAAACATACAACATTTGCAGGAAACATAGAAGCAACACCCAACTCTAGTCTAGGGACCCCTTGTGGTGCAGTGCACCCATGAATGTCACTGATTTACTGTCACTATGCAAAGTTTTGAGTTGTAATAACTGGATTGGTCTTAGAGTATCATCCTATTTTGGTTGTGGATCCATCTATTTCGTCAAGGATCTCTTAGGCAATCTTATGAGCCTGAAGATGCCTTAGTACATTAGGATCATTTGTTTAGGCTTAAGTTGCTTTAAGTATGTTTTTATGCTTTTATGAGTCCTAAGTGTTAAATTCATTGGATTCATGTCATTTAGGTCATATTATGTCAAGTTGATAGGTTAGGATCCAATCCAAAATTCTTCAAGTGCAAAAAGACAAGATTTTGCCAAATGTTGCAAAAGATGTAAAAAAATGTTGCTCATGCAACTTCCAAAAGTTGCTTAAGAGTTGCAAGATGGAAGCCCAACAGTCATAGGTAATTTTGGATCAATTTGACTTCACATATGAAGGGTTTTAAGTGATTAGTTCAAACCAAGATGGTTAGAAGTTCTGTATTGAAGTTTTGATGCATTTGGAATGGAAGATGAAGAGTTTTTCTGAGCATTTCTGAGTTGTACGGCCATGTCTGGTGTGATCTTTAGAAATAAAGTTGATATTTCAAGAGACCTCTATGTTAGTGTTACTCTCCAATTGATTTGAGGTTTTTTAGTTTTGTTTTGAGGTGTTTTTGATTCATTTTTCCAAAAGTAGTCCAAGAAGAGGCTTGTTAGAAGCTCATTTCACTAATGGAGTCCTAACTTGCATTTTATCCAGTGGAATTCACTAATATTATGGAAAATGCAAGCTAGGATGGTATATTTAAGGATTCCAAAAGCTCAGAAGATGGATCGAAGGGTAAATTCCTCATCCATCAAGCCCTAGTCTGAATATCTCAACGTATTCAGCCTAGAATGAATGTGAATGAAGTGTTGTGTTGAATAGATAGTTTAGTTGAGTGAAATGAAGGTGGATTTGAGTTGTTGGGAGTTATTTGAAGAAATCTGAAGCACTGTATCAATTCCATGCACCCAATTCTTAGTACTTGCTTTGATATCCAAGCCTAATTTAACCAATTAGGTCTGCAAACTTTGTGAGTGTTAAGTGTTGCTGGAGTGGTTTTGGAACCTAAGGCTTTGGGGTTCAACATAACATCCAAAAGGGTATTTATATATATCCTTATTTTTCTAAACGGTGATCAAGAGGAAAAGTTAAGCTCAAAAAACCACCTGGACAGACCTACAAGGAGTTCTAGGATAGTCCTAGATAGGTATTGTACGATAGTTGGAGGACTGAAACAAAGGTTTATTGTTAGTCCTTATGACATAAGGAAGGTTTTCCAATATAAAATTTGGGTTGGTGAAGTCATTAGTGAATACTTCTAGTTTGTGGCTTGAAATAGGGCTAGTGTCCCTAAAGCACAAAATTGCAAGATTTTGAATTGAATATATTCAATTGGGAAAGGTCAGTAAGTAGCTCTACCACCTTGAATAGGTATAAAACATTATGTAAAGAGGGATCAAGGATCCAAGGAGAGCACAAGTTAAGCTAGTTGTCTCAAGGAAGAGAAAGGACCAAGTCCACACTTCTTGTTGTCACCTCTGCATTATGTGGTATCAGAGCTTAGAAAAGCTCTTGGGAATGAGAATGACAAAGAAATTTGATGAGATTGATGGAGAGATACCTTTGAGGGTCACAAAAATGGAGCTAGCCAAGATTGTGAGGGAGTAGGCAGCTAAGAACAAGAAGATGGAAGTAGAGATAGAAAAATTGAAGAATTTTCAGACAAGTAGAACTACTGGTGATGATTCAGATTCAAACCAAGTAGAAGAAGATGAGACTGAAATAAAGAGGACAAGGGTGACAGAGGAGAAAAGGATCTTAGTGTTATATGCTGAATGTAGACCTCTGAATTCAACACTAACACAACATAGTCTTTACACAATCGCTCAATTCACAAAGACAAACATGAATTGTTTGTTCTGCAAATTTGATTGAGGTGACCTGTTGCCTCCTAATTAGTTGTGGATGTTGAGTTTTACCTTCAGAACGAGAGCCAACAACTTGACCATTGCTAACCTAGAGGATTTTAAGAATGTAAGAAGAGAACAATTTCCATTAATCTTATGAAATTTGCAACTAGTCTATGAGAAAATGCTCTTAATCTATGAATTGGGAAGCAATTAAGCTATGAATGTGAATGACACTAATCTAAGAATGAATTGCAACTACTCTATGGAACTAAAAATGCAATTAATCTAAGAAAGAAAGTGCTTTTAATCTAGAAATGAAATGCTTGTAATCTATGAAAGGAATTACTTCTACGCTAGAATTGAACTTGAAATGGATTTAAGAAGTTTGAAAGCACCAAATTGAGATGTTAGATAAATCATAAATGAAAACTAAAACATCTTCAATTCCAATTAAAACTAACTTAATTATGCAAATAAAGCTTGAAACATGAAAGAATTGAAATGCAAATTGATTGTAATATTGATGCTCTCCAAAATCATCCTCCCTAATGAAGAAAAGAGGTCCAATTTATAGAAAATCATAGAAAGAGAGTGAAGAGTTTCTTGAAAAGAAACAGTTGTCTCTTCATTCTCCATTTGAGACAAATATGCAAAGATTATTTAAATAAAAGGGTGAATTATTGCCACATAAGTGTCCTTTCATATGGAATTATGGAATTCCTTTTTGAGGATAATTCATTCAATAATTAAATAACCTTCCAATTCCTTTTATGTTTATTAGCCAAAGGGGGTGGAATTGATTTAATTAAAAGCACTTAAGACTTTAAGATTAAATCAATTAATCATAGGGGTTTTTAGCTAATAATCATTGAGAATTTAGGAATTAAATGTAATGTCAGATTTATGCAAATTTGGGTTTTTTGCATTTGAAACTCGGTCAATTAAAGTCAATTAGGGGAAGAATTTGCCTAATACAATAGGACTTCGAACATAAGAAAATGCACCAAAATTGATTGGATTATTAGGTGCCAATTTTGGGGTGTTACATTTTGCCCCTCTTTGAATTGATGTGTGAGCAGCGCATTGATTCAAAGAATAGTCTGAAGTGAAGATCGAAATTGGGGTTAAGTTGCCCCAATGTCCATTGAGAGTTGATGAAGATCTAGGAATATCTCCAAAATCAGGGTTAGATTGCCCCAATATGAAGGTTAGCCCTCCGAGATCCAGGTTAGATTGCCTAGATAATGATCTAAAGATTTTTTGAGAGACATCTTTAGAACGAAGTGTAACTTTCAGGAATTAGGGTTAGATTGCCCCAATACCCAATGAGATTTCAAGAATCATCTCCAGAATGAAGCTTAGTCCCCCAATGTCTAGGTTAGATTGCCCAGACACTGGTCAGATTGATATCTTTCATAAGACTGTCACTAGAACGAGGCTCAACCTTCAGGAGTCAGAGTTAGATTGCCCCAATACCTGTCTCAAAAGATGATCAATTTAGGGCTGTCTCCAAAATAAAACATGATCCTTGAGGATCCGAGTTAGATTGCTCAGATACCTAGCAAGATAGATGATGTGATGAAAAGATTCAAGATCATGGAATATCGAATTTTGACCATAAGGTATGAAAAAATGAATATGCCCCAAATGATGAGATGCCCCTAGCGATGGGGAATTTTGATTCAGATTAGACTGATTCGAGAATAATGTGTAAAGATCCAATGATGCAATCATCTTGCTCTCTCGGAAGTGAAATCAAAAGAAGACACATCATAAAGATGAGAGCGAGAAATCACAGAAAAAGATAGATCAAGAGAGAGCAAAATCAAGTTAGAGCGATCGAGAGGTCTTGTTGATTAGGTTTGACCATAGTTGACTAGAAATGACTAGAGTTGACTTTGATGAAAAGATTGCACAAACTGAGAAAAAATGATGACAAGAGATAATTTTGACAAGAAAGCAAAGCTAGAAAGATGACTGCACAAGCATATATAGAAGTGTCAGATTTCAATTTCGATCATGAAAATGGATTGAGCATATAGATGAAGATAGAGAGAGAGGGTCGAACACTCATGCAGTCGAGAAGAAATCAAGAAAAAAGATGAGGACCTTTGAAGAATGAGAAGATAATGAAGAGAGCACCAAACTACCACAATGCAAGCCTAAAATGTGAATACAAGCCTACAATACAAATGCAAGCCTAAGCTAAATGCAATCCTAGGACTTTGGTTGTTGGACTCATCGTATTTATCATCATCAGGTGCTTTTGGATCATCAAAGTCAGTACAATCCTTACTGGTGCCACTGCAACCATAAGAATATGAATATGACTTTCATCAGATAAAATATAGGAAACAAACATAAGCACCGAGGCACAAAAGCCAAGGTGACCTAAACATTGTTTCCAATTTGATATAGTAAAAGTTCACAAGTAAAGAAACACAACAATAACAATCAAGGAGATAGTTTTGACCTCCCCTTGGTGTACAAATAAAAAATATTGAGGGATGTGAGGCTTTTCCACCTTAATGCAGAAGCTCTTATCACATACACCTTGTTTATTTGACATTGTCAGATCCTCAAAATCACACCAACAAGCAGTAGACAAATAAAATATCAATTAAATTCATAATAATAGATAGCATACTAAGAAAGAGTCAATCATATCCTAGCATGTTTCAAGGCTTACGATTGTGGCTATGTTTAGGGTGTTGAAAAACACCGTTGTACTTGTGAGTGCAATGTGTTTGATTGCTATCGAGAGATGTTTACGTTACGAGATATCTTAAGTGTGTTGAAAAACACAGATGTGTCCAAAGAGAGTGTTGAGAAACACCAGTTCATGCCAGTAGAAAGTTGTCCTTCAGGAATGACAAGATTACTGACTCAAGTGTAAACTGAAGCGAGATAAAAATGGGGAGCCATGCCCCCAAGTAATGAATGGATCGAAGTCGAACAAATAGATAGCAAAACAATGCAATAAATCTCATCAATGTAGCGGCAGTAGGCAGACTCAGTGAGAACCACTGGTGACTATCGCAAGAGATTCTCAAGCATAACGATCGGTAACAAGATCTAGGCATCAGCAGGCAGACGCAGTGAGGACCACTGGTGACTGATGTGAAGAGAGTCTCAAGAAGAGACAAAGCGCTACGAGGCATCGGTAGGAAAACACAGTGAGATCCACTAGTGACTGTCTCAAGAGATTCTCAAGCATAACGATCAGTAACGAGATCTAGGCATCAGTAGGCAGATGTAGTGAGGACCACTGGTGACTGATGCGAAGAGAGTCTCAAGAAGAGACGAAGCGCTATGAGGCATTGGTAGGCAGACGCAGTGAGATCCACTGGTGACCAATGCAAGAGGAGAAAGACTCCAAAATATAAGATAATGCCCCCTAGACCATGAACATGCCCCTGAGTATGACCAGTTTCAATCCATGTGATGTCGAGCAAAATCTCAAAGATGACTGAAAGCAAAATCACACTAAAGCAGGAAAGAAAACTAAAGTTGGAAAGAAAACTGAAGCAGGAAAGCAACTGCGAGAGAGCCAAGACATGCTGCGATAGATAAAGCATTGCAAAACAAGAGGCACCTGTTTACCAGGTTTTCACCATCTTGGCAGAAATTCTATTTTTGCTACCATGATGCCTGTTTACCAGGTTTTCATCAATGGCACATTTTCCTCTTTTTTCTTTGTATTTTTTAATTTTTTTGTTCTTTTTATTTTTTTGATTTTTTTTTGTATTTTTTGTATTTTTTTATATTATCAAGGTGCATGTTTGCCAGTTTTCACCAGGATAATAGATACATCAAAGCACCTATTTGCCATGTTTTCACTAAGATGATCATTTTTTCAAGATATTTTACAATTTTTAGGATTTTCTTAGAAATAAAGTATGTACATGAGCATGCAGAAGATATCTCAACTATAAAACTTCTTCAGGTGAAGAGCATTGATGGGCTCTTTGAGTGGTTCACCTTCTATAGTGGAGAGATGATAAGCACTAGACCCAAATACTATAGTAATGATATAAGGACCAAGCCAGTTTGGCTCAAACTTTCCTTTTTGAGTCCGCTACTATTGATTTTTAGGATTCTCTCGCAGGACGAGATCACCTATTTGAAAGTCTCTTGGTATAACTTTCTTATTATAGCTTTTTGATATCCTATTTTGGTATGCTCTGAGATGATCGAACGCCACCTTCTGACATTCATCCAGTAACTCAAGCTCTTGAAGCTGAGATATTCTCATGTCATCATCTATAATGAGGCCTTTTAAAGAGACTCGCAATGTAGGAATCTCAACCTCAATAGGCAGTACAGCATCTGCGCCATAGACTAAAGCAAAGGGCGTGGCCCCTATTGGCATTCTGATACTGGTGCGATAGGCCCATAAAGCCAGATTTATCTAGAGGTGCCAATCCCATCTAGACTTGTGTACCATACGGTGTAGGATCTTGAGAATTGTTTTGTTAGAAGCTTCAGCTTGCCCATTACCCTGGGGGTAATAAATAGAAGACCAATGTTGAATGATCTTGAACTTAGCACATAAATTTGTTAGATCTTTATTCTTG